>PVJI01002790.1:0-137632 GCA_004026765.1 Micronycteris hirsuta | reverse complement strand
TTGTTCAAGCAATTTTGATAATTTTTCATCGAATTCTGTGAGCATCCTGATTACTAGGGTTTTAAACTGTGCATCTGATAGGTTGGCTATCTCTTGGTCGGTTAGTTCTGGAGCTTTGATCTGTTCCTTTCTTTGGGCCATTTTTTTTCCCTCGGTGAGCCTGTTACTGTAAGGAGGACGGAGCCTTGGGGTTCACCTGTGCAGGGAAACTCACGGTAGCTGTGTTGTGACGTAGCCTGTGGGGGCGGACCCGAGAGCACAATGGCGCCCGCTCCGCTCTTTACACCCACACCACCTCCTGAAAGCAATTCAAGCCCCCTGTACTGGCTCCGGGGGTCGCTCCGGGGTCGGTGGACTGGCTGCACAGCTCCAGTCCCCCGTGGGTCTCCCCAGTGAACTCTCCTGTGAGGCCGGGAGTTCCTCCCACCACGGACTCCACCCCCACAGGTGCTCTCAATCTGCGCAGATGGGTTGCGCCCTGCTTTCTCTCCCGGTTTGTCTGCACGTGAATGCGGACCTGCCTGGTCCACCAGTCTCGGCCCCGCTGGGTCCGGATGAACTGGGCGCTGGCTGCACTTAGGTCAGGCACCCCCATCTGGGTGTGCTGCAGCCCCGCGGGAACCGCCCCTCCAACCGCGGTCCTGCCCTCTGCTCACCAGCTTGCCGCGAGGTCGCCTAGCGCTCTCCCTCCACCCTGCTCCTCCCGGCTCATCAGACTGGGTGAATGTATCTTCTTTAATTCCTTGGTTGTCGGACTTCCTCTCAATTCAATTTTCTGTCAGATCTGGCTGTTTTTGGTTGGGTAAATTTCTGGTTTTTTCCTTGTTTGGTTGTGTGAGGAGGCACGGCGCATTCACCTATGCCGTCATCTTGCCGGAAGTCCGGATTGAACCCCTGTTAAAAGAGAGAAAGCCCTGGCTGCTGTAGCTCAGTGGATTGAGCCAAAGGGTCACTGGTTCGATTCCCAGTCAGGGCACATGCCTGGGTTGCAGGCCAGGTCCCCAGTAGGGGACATGCAAAAGGTAACCACACATTGATGTTTCTCTCCCTCTCTTTCTCCTTCCCTTCCCCTCTCTAAAAAAAAAAAAAAAAATGAAAGAGAGATTCTATAATTTTTATGTCTTAAAGAACTTGGGGTGGTGTTTACCAACCTCTGGCAGGAGAACTCTTACTTTTTTCCTTCCTTCATTGAGGTAATTCACGTGACAGTCTGAGCTCCACTTTTCATCCTGAGGTGGCTTACTTTCCTGAGTATTACCTGTAGTTACACCCATCACACTGAAAAAAAAAAAAGTACTAGAGGGAAGTCAAGCATCACGAAGCGAGGCGTTTGGGGGACAGGCGCTGTGCAGCTTCACATGCACACCCGCGAGCTGGTCAGGGCACCGGTGATCTGAGAGCCCCTGCTCAGGACCTGAGGCCGGCTTCCCACTTTTCTCCACACCTAAAGGAGAAAGCACTTGACAATTTCTGATTCCATCATCAGTCTACCATTATTTCATTCCTCTTCTCTACTCTATGCGGAGGTGCCACAGTGAGCATCTGGCCTCTGGGCTGTGGCCCACACTGTTTCTTATTTTTGGTCCATTTATCCTTGAGAGCTTTTCTCAAATTCCATTTACTGTATACATTTTCCTGGTAAAAGCAGGAGATTTGATCATTTTTCCTTCTATCTCATGCTATTTGTCTATATGATGTATGTTAGTCTCAAATGATGCTGCATTTAGCAGCCTATTTGCTTAATGTATTTTACATCTAATTATTTAATGTATAAGACTTGTATATCCCCCAAAATGGTTGTATATTTTCTTGAGAATGAGACTCCACCAAATACTTGGTACGAGGGGAATGAGGCTAAGAGAGGAAAGGGCAACGGGGTTGGGGATGGGCTTCTTCTCTCACATCTTCAACAGTCTTTTGGAGAGGCCGGAAAAGCCAACATGTGGAAATCCCTGTGGCCATGCGCTGACCTGTGTTAATATAATTTCTGAGTGGTCTCATCCAGGAGTGGGCTCATTTCTCTAGAGTTGCCCTCTTCAGTAGGGCCCACTGTGAAAACACAGTGAGGGCTAATTGTTTTCTGACAGATTTATAGTTCCATTTGATCAAATGTCTCTGTTAAAACCAGATGGAAGGCTGTGGACCAGACTCACAAAGAGAAATATGGGCCCTCACTCTTTCCACCTCTTTTAGAGACAAACGAGCTGTGCAGGGAGCCGCAGGGAGCCACAGGGAGGTGGGAACGGGGTAAACAGCACTGCCCCTTCCCCGTGTATAGGGTGGTGGGGGAGTAGTGATATCGTGCAGCGTATATGAACGTGTGTTTGGCCAAATACTGCGCTGCACAGTTCTCCACATCCTTTCCCAGACACCACACGCTGTAGGCATTACAATCACTACTCAGCTGCAGAGCTACTAATAATTACACACAGTTGAAATCTCTCTGAGCCATTCTTGTCCCTGTTGCAGTCTACAGGAGGCAAACGTATAACACACTTGGTTCTCCCGGTGCACTTTGACAACTTTTCAAAAGACATCAGGGTAATGTTTGCATGTGTTATGTATCTAGAAGAAGGAAAACTCCATTGCAAGTTCTGAAATTGTGAGGCACTTGTGAACTGACATACATCAAGCCCATTTAACATCGTCACCCGGGCACGTCCCAGGCACCAGTGGAGCACGCAAACGTAAGTGTGCCTTCTTAGTGACTGAGAGGGCGAACCCTCAAACAAGGAGATTAAGGAAGCAGCCCGTTGTGATGCACAAAAGTATGAAAACATGACTCCTCTCAGTGTGGACACAAGTGAGTGTTTGGTCTATTTTAACTGCCAATGGTCATAATAGCTTCCTGGTCTTATTGATCTGAGGATTTAACATCCTTATCTAATGGAGTACAGACTATATGAGACTATAACCCCCCACACCTCCTCTCCCAACAGATACTAATGTGCACTTGCCTGCATGTAACAGGTCTGCGATTCCCTCGTGAGCTCCGGACACATCCTAAGGTGGAAGTGAAGCTCTCAGGATTTAGTAACACCACCAGAGACCCGAGGCGGAATTATCGCTATAAATGCAATTGTGTGTTTGATTGTTTATAATCCACTTTCTTAAAATTGTAATGATAATGTACAATCCCTTTCTTGCTTTAGAGGTACTTTTTAATTTGCTTTAAAAAGTGGAAGTATCTGTTTAATTCTTTAAAACATATTTTACTGGTAGCTTTACTGTCTTAATAATTTAGGTAAAACATTATTATTATATTTTAGAAGCTTAAGATTTCTTACTAGAACAACACAGTGGTGATTGTTAGGGGCTGGCAGTACAAGGGGACTAAATTGTAGTAAAAAATACAATAAAGATAAGTAAAAAAACAAAAACTAAAAAGTTTGGATAAAATTGCTGATGTAAAGCATCTAAGTATGATATTTTCAAGGTAATCTTTGTTTGAATTTTCTTATACTTCTGTTCTTTTACCAAAGATGTATGAGTGAGCCCAGCTGGTGTAGCTCAGTGGATTGAGCATGGGCTGGGAACCAGAGGGTCCCGGTTCGATTCCCAGTTGGGGCACATACCTGGGTTGCGGGCCAGGTCCCCAGTGAGGGCCATGTGAGAGGCAACCATACATTGCTGTTTCTCTCCCTCTCTTTCTCCCTCCCTTCTCCTCTCTCTGAAAATAAATAAATAAAATCTTAAAAAAAAAAAGATGTATGAGTGAATATTATTCTAAGGGAGTGTGTGTGTGTATATGTGTATGTGTGTATATGTGAAAAAGAGGTCTCTGTACCAAATATTAAGATCATCTTTATTTTTAAAATACATTTTATAATAAAAGTGGAAAATGTAATAACAAAAATATTCCTTCTGATATTGTTTTCTTATTAAAATTAAATATACTAATTACTCTCATTACTTTAAATGGCAAAGTCAAAAAGGCTCAGTTAATTTTCTACAAAGTCCTTTTAAACTCATTCTTCCTTTAATTTTTTATTTTTCTAGTCATAAACAAATGGAAAAACAGAATTAAGCTCTGTATGTGCACATTTGAATGTGTGCATAACATGTATGTGAGCATGCCTGTGTGCATGTCTGTGCTCTTGCATGCCTGCAAACTATTTTGAGTGTGTGTGCACTGACGTGATTTTGTGTGCATGTGCAGGCATGTGTGTTTGTGCTCATGTGATCCTGTGTACATGTGCATGAATCTTTAAATATGAAGGGGGACCCCCAAATGTAATTTACGTGTGTTTATTCTTACATGTTTAAACTCCAGTCACCTTCAAAGTACTCTCCATTTGATGCAATATGCATGTCAAGATGGTTTTTCCACTGCTCAAAACAGTTTTTGAACTTGTTGATTTTGGTGCCTGTTAGTGTTTCTGCTGTTTTTTGTTTTACCTCTTCCACATCAGCAAAATGTTTCTGTTTGAGGACCTTTTAAATCAGGGGAAAAAAAAGGTTGCTTGGGGTAAGACGAGGTAAATAGAGAGGGTGGGGCATGCAGATCATGCAGTCTTTGGTCAAAAACTGAACACTCAGCACAGTGTGGGCAGGTGTGCTCATAAATCTCCCATCATGAATGGGCAAACATGTTGAAAGAATCTTCAAAAAGAAAACACCGAAGCCAGACACAGCCTCTCACAACAATGCCAGCTGGTACACTGATACAGATGGGTTCCTAGAACTCTCACCTAGCGGGGGAAACCTGTACTACAAGGGGCTAGCCCTGCAGAAGATAATCCTGTTTTTCTTTTGGAGGGTCCCCCTTTGTACTGCATTTGTGTGAATATGTTTGCGTATAAACAGAAGCAGCTTGTGCAGACCACATTAAGTTAATTTTCATGTAACAGAAATTCACCAAGTACATGTCCCCAGTATTTTGTTAAACACACAGGATACAAAAATGAGCGTGACCCTCTTCTGGACCTGGGAAATGTCAAAACAGAACAGAAAGGTAATGTTGCATACAAAGAGCAATAAAATAATGAAATGTGTTTTACTAATTTGTGAACAGAGCACTCACTGAACTGGGCAGATGGAATCAGACATTCAGAGGAAAGATCCATAGTAGAGGAAGATGATGTGTGAGATAGCCTTAAAGCTTGAAGAGACTTTTGCCCTTTGGAGAAAGGGTGGGGGCAGGTAATTTAGATAAAGGGAGTTAGCAGTGTAAGCAGGAAAATGGAGTTGTGAAAATGAATATACTCTGTTGGAGGAGTGCTTATTTAAATAATAGGATCACAGGGTACTTGGTAATAAAAAAGAAACTAAGGTTTTTCTGAATGCCTAATGCCAGGTAGGGAAGTACAAGGGTGAAAAAGGTAGGCTTACTCATCAAGGTGCCTAGCAGTGAATCTCATCTCTTCCTTTTACAAGCTGTGTGGTTTTTGCAAGTGACTTAACCTCTCTGAACTTCAATTCCTTTTTCTGACAGTAACTGCAATGAGGATTTGTTGAAATAATATACTTAACATAATGACTGGCATATAGTAAACATTTAATAAGGAGTAATTATTATTATCTCATGCTTAGCCTAACGATAATATTGATAGCTAAAAGTTAGTAAGCTTACTACATGACAGACACACTGCTAAATATATATCATTTAATCTTCATAATAGCACTTCGATATGGTTACTGCTATTATCCCCTCTTACAGATGAGGAAACATCTTAGGTCACGAAGAAGATCAGAACCGCACTCAAATTTGCCTGACTCCAGAGGCTGGCTACCATGTCTTTTCAGAAGGAGGGCATTGGTAGGAAGGAAACTAGAATGCAAGCCTGGAGCTCAGATGGTGAAGCGCTGCAGTGAGAAGGCAAAGACTTCAGATTTTCTTAGAGAGGTGACATTACCATTCATTCATTAGTTCATTTATTTTTAAATTATGTTTTATTGATTATGCTATTATGGTTGTCTCAATTTTCCCTCCTTTCCCACTTCCACAAAGCACCCCCCACTCCCTCAGGCCATCCCCACACCATCGTTCATGTCCATGGGTCATGCATGTAATTTCTTTGGCTACTCTGTTTCCTATGCTGCACTTTACATCCCCAGGGCTATTCCATAACTACCTATTTGTACTTCTTAATCCCCTCACCTCTTCACCCATTCCCCCACACCCCTCTCTCATCTGGCAGCCATCAAAATGCTTTCCATATCCATAATTCTGTCTCTGTTCTTTTTGTTTGCTTAGCATATTTTTAAGATTTAATTGTTGATAGATATGTATTTTTGCTGTTGTATTGTTCATAGTTTTGATCTTTTTCTTAAATAGATTCCTTTAACATCTCATATAATAATAGTTTGCTCATAATGAACTCCTTTAGTTTTTTTCTTGCCTGGGAAGCTCTCTATATGTGCTATGATTCTAAATGGTATATTTACTGGGTAGAGCAATCTTGGCTGTAAGTCCCTATTTTCATGACTTCAAATATTTCCTGCTGACCCCTTCTAGCCTGCAAAGTCTCTTTTGAAAAATCAGCTAGAAGTCTTTTTGGAACTCCCCTGTAGGTAATGAACTGCTATTCTCTTGTTGCTTTTAAGATTCTCTCTTTATTTTCAAGTTTTGCCATTTTAATTACAATGTGTCTTGAATGGGCTTCTTTGCATCCATCTTGTTTGGGACTCTCTGTGTTTCCTGGACTTGCATGTCTATCTCCTTCACCAAATTAGGGAAGTTTTCTTTCATTATTTTTTCAAATAGATTTCCAATTTCTTGTTCTTTCTCTTTTCTTCCTGGCACCCCTATAATGCAAATGTTGGACCTCTTGAAATTGTCCCATAGACTGCTTATAAATATCTTCATTTTTTTAAATTCTTTTTTCTTCTTGTTATTCTGATTTGTTGATTTTTGCTTCCTTATGTTCCAAATCATTGATTTGATTCTTTGGCCTTATCCACTCTATGGTTGTTTCCCTATAAATTGTTCTTTATTTCAATTAGTGTATCCTCTGTGTCTTACTGGACCTTTTTCATGCTGTTGAGGTCCTCACTATGTTCCTTAAGGATCCTTATAACCAGTGTTTTGAACTCTGCATCTGAATAGATTTCGTATCCCCATTTTGTTTAGTTCTTTTTCTAGAGTTTTGATCTGTACTTTCATTTGGGCCATGTTTCTTTTTCTCCTCATTTTGGCAGCCTCCCATGTTTATTTCTGTGTATTAGGTAGAGCTGCTATGACTCCCTGTCTTGGTAGCATGGCCTAATACAGTAGGTGTCCTGTAGGTTCCAGTGTCACAGCCTCCCCTGTCACACAAACTGGATACTCAAGGTGTGCCCTTCATGTGGGCTGAGTACATCCCCCTCTTGTTGCTGAGCCTTGATTGTTGCTGAGCCTTGATTGTTACTGGCAGGTCAATGGGAGGGATTTACCCAGGCCAGTCAGCTGCAAGGACTGGCTGTGACCACTGACCACCAACCACTGCCCTCTGTGGAGGATCAGCTGTGCAAGGGCAGGGTGGTGGTGCTCTGATGTGGTCTGTAGCTGTCCACTCTGTGGGCAGGCTCTGAGGTTTCCTGGGTGGTGCAGGCCAAGGTCAGCCCCTGACCTATTCTGCCCTTGACCACCCTGAATGAGCTATAAAGCAATGTGCATATGGCTGCTACTTATACTGGGCTTGGATGTTCCCAGGTGAAGATAAGCTGTGAATCTAGGCTGTCTGCTGCTAATGCTGGGCCTAGGACCATTTAGCAAGAGGTATGGGGGCTGGGGACTCACAGAAGCCAGCTGTTGCTTGTTTGAGAGGATTTAGGAAGTTGTGAACCATAAGCCAAAACAACCATTCATATGGAAAAGTCACTGTCAACAGTATAGATAGGCGAGTAAGGTAGGTGGAATGGAGCAGCAGGGGATCTCCAGGGAGTGGCAAACAGTTTGAGCTGGGTTGCCAGAGTCTCTGTCAGGACAATTCAGCACCCACCTGCCAGTTCTGTGGCTCTGTTGAGGCAGGGTTCAGGGTTCAGAAAAGGGACAAAGGCTCTGCTTGCCTTTCTGTCTGGTAGAAAACTGTCCCCCAGCTCTCACCTCGATATCAGACACTTCAGTTCCTCCTCATATGCCACTGGCACCTCTCAAACTGCTGCCCTGGTTCTGGAGCTCAGAGGGAGTGAGTCTGAGTAAGTCTGTGTGTGGGCTCTTTAAAAGGAAGTGTTTGGAGCTCTAGAAGTTACTTCCGCTGACTCAATCCCTGCTGGTTTTTGCAGCTATTAGTTATGGGGGCTTATCCTCCTGGAATTGGAACCTGGGCTGGGGGGCCTGGTTTTGGGCTGGACTCCTTGCTCCTGAGATATCCCTCCCCAAATTTTTTCCACCATACCTGGATATGGGACCAGCCAATTCAGCGTCTCCGCCCCTCTTACGAAGCTGGATGGATATGATTTCTTTAATTCCGTAGTTGTCAGACTTCCATTCAACTCTATTTCTGATGGTTCTGAGTGATGGTTGTTCTATAGATTAGTTGTAATTTTATGTGGTTGTGGGAGGGGGTGAGCCATGTTTACCTATGCCTCCATCTTAGTTCATTTATTTAACAGTCACGTATTGAACTCAGTAATATATACATAGCATTGTTTGATTGATTTTTGAATACAGAGTTTTCTAGTTTGCTATATCCTTAACTTCTTAGGTCCTGACTTGTTTTTTCAATCTTTGCAATCCAAGCTACTACTGTGTGCCAAGCACTGTGTTAAACATTGGAAAGAAAATGTTGAGTAACAGCAGATGTGGCCTCTGCTTTCATGGGTCTAATAGCTCAGTTGGGCAAAAGAGGGGGTAACTAACCAGTACACAACAATAAAATTGCCAGTGTGATAAATGCTACCAAGGAAAGGTTCATAGTGGTGTGAGAGTAGATAATAGGAGAACTGAACCAACACAAGGTCATAAATATTTTCCTTGAGGACAAGAGGCTTGAACAGAGAACAAAAGGCGAGTAGGCAGTTAATGGGGCAAAGAACAGAAGGGACAGGAACAGCATGTGCGAAGGTCATTAAGGAAAGGAAGCACCATGAATGTGAGCAGCAAAGAGGGGCCTGGAGTGTTCGGAGGAAATGGATCTGAAGAACAGTGTCCAATAAAAGGGCAATGAGAGCCAGATATGTAACATAAAGTTGCTAGTAAGCATGTTTTAAAAATTAAAAGGTAGGTGAAATTAATTTAATTAAAGCATTTTATTTAAACCAATATATTCAAAATATTATTGTTACAACATAGAGTCAATTTAAAAAGAATTAATTTGATATTTTACCTTTTTTTTTCTTGTTTGTAATCCAGTGCATGTTTAAAATTTATAGTACATCTCAATTCTATGAACAGTTTCTTCAGGAATACTTGATCTATGTTTGTTTCATAAAGTTTACAGGTAATAAAAATAATTGCACATACCAAGTTATTTCATACTTCAGCATTTCCAGGAACTGAATCAAGTATCCATTTTATATTTAGGTTAATTAAAATGGAATAAAATTAAAAATTCAGTTCTTCAGTCACACTAGTTACACTTCAAATGCTTAATAATCGGAAGCGAGACTGGTGGCTTCTCTGCTGGGCAGTGCACAGCAGGAGAGCGACACCACGTCCAGATCACACTCGCCTTCAAAACCTCATTAAGAACTTTGTATTTCTTCCAAGATCAGTAAAACACCACTAAGGAGTGCTAAGCATGGGATGACATTATGGGATTTGAGTTTTAACAAGATAATACAGCTAACAGTGGGGAGAATGGCTTGGGGTTAAGCTGGAGGCATGGGGAAGAGGATGACCAATAAGAATGCCATCGCCATAATTTAGGCAAAGGATAATGGCAATTTGGACAATTGTGTTGTTGAAAAGTTATTGTATTCAAGAGATATTTAAGGGACATAATCCATCAGAGTTGATGAAGGACTTGAAACAGAGGGAGACATTGAAAGAAAACCAGGGTTACTCTCCACTGCCATGTTACCAATGGGTCAGAAATTGAGCCAGGACTCAGACAGGTTGGCTTGCCATTGTTGCATGGTATCTGGAGTCTCAGCAGGAGGGAAAATATCAAATGGTTAGAAATAGTTTGAATGACTGGTGGTTAAAAATTCACCAGATGGGTTGGGACCATCTGGAGACTTCCTGTTTCTCTTCTCTGCGGTTTTTCCTGGGACAAATTGATAATTTAGGCTCAGCTGGGGCTGTCTACTAGAATGACTACACATGTCCTCTCTGTATTGCTCGTGCTTCCTCATAGCAGGACAGCCTTGACATTGTTGAAATTCTTACACATAATTGTTTTCTATGAGCATTCCATAAGATAAGGTTTAAGCTGCATGGTCTTTTATATTCTAATCTTAAAAATCGTATGTCTTCACTATTATAAATAATACTGCAATGAACATAGGGGTGCAAGATTTGGAAGCAGCCCAAGTGTCCATCAATAAATGAGTGGATAAAAAAGCTATGGTGCATCAACACGATGGAATACTACTCAGCTATTAAAAAAGATGGAAATCATACCCTTAGTGACAGTATGGATGGACCTAAAGAGCACCATGCTAAGTGAGATAAGCCAGTTAAAGACAAGTGCTGTATGATTTCACTCAGATGTGGAATCTAATTAATAAAGAATGAGCTAACAAGCAAAGTAGAGACAGATTCGTAGATGGGGAGCAGGTTGACAGCTGTTGGGAGTGGTTCAGGGACTGGTTGGGGAGGGGGTAGAGAGATTGAGCAAAAAAGAACAAAAAGAGAGAAAAAACTCATGGGCACAGACAGCAGAGTGGTGATTACCAGAGCCGGGGGAAGGGAACAAGGGTGGGGGAGGTGGAGGAGGGTGTAGGGCGATAAGTGGTGATCGATGGAGACTTGACTTGGGGTGGTGCACACATAATACCGTGTTCTGAAACCTGTATAATTCTGTTAACCACTGTCACCTCAATAAATTCAATTTAAAAAATTACATGTTATCACTTCCATTGGATTCTATTAGTTGAAACAGCCACGAAAGTTCATAGATTCAAAGAGAGGGGCAGAAACCTCAGCTCTCAGTGTTAAGAATGTCAGATAATTTGGAACCATGTTACAAAACCACCGAAGTGCAACTTTGGGCCTTTTTATTTTAAGGTGCCTTTTAGTCATCTAAGCGATGTAGTTGGGTATTCTTCTGTTCTGGAGTTCAGAGAAGTCTAGGATGGAAATGGAAGTTTATAAATTATCTATAGAGATGTGATAATTACAGTTTAGAGGAGAACCTCTAAGAAGGGAATCGAGGTTGAGTAGAGAGCCGTGAAGAATTTCAGTCGGTTTCTGCTCCACTGCAGGCGTGAGGTCGGAGCAGCCGGAGCAGCAGGGAGGAAGACTCGAGAGTGGCATGCCTCGGAAGCCAGAAGAAACGCGGGCTTCAAAAAGGAACGTGTAGTTAACAGTTTTAAATCTTCCGAAATGTCAAGAAGGATGCACGAAGATAAATATCTGCTGTCTTTATTGACAGAGCAGCCATTATTTACTTTTTGAGAATTGGTTGGTGTTTTAGAAGAAGACAACCTGGATGCAGTATAAAAGGTGGGTTGCTGCAGGGAGCGTCTGAGGACAGGAAGAAACTGGCAGCTGAAGAGCTATAAAATGGCACTATTAATTGGGACATAGAGTTATAGTTCCATTTTTGTAAATAGAAATGAACAATTTCCCCTAGTCTTGTATCTTAAATACATTTCTACCTATGATACTTAGAGTAAATAAAATTCTATACTGAGTTTCTTTCATGCAATGTTATAGACAAGCGCTACAGATATTGTCACACATCTGATGAAATTTTGTTGTCAAACTTGGAAAAATGTCTAGATACTGTGGGTTTGATTCTGGATGTGAGCAACATAAGATTGCTAAAATAGACCAGAATTCTTAGAGATGATGGAAATATGCTTTCCATGTGTAGATTATCTTTCATCTGAAAATTTTTATGGAATCTTTCCACAGTTTTAAAAGGGGACTCAAAGTTTAGTTATGTAAAGTATACATACACACAAATCTAATATTGTGAGATAAGAATATATTATTAACGTAAGTATACTTTAATGTGCATTTTAACTTGGCACTTTATATGCATTTACTTATTCATCCAGTAAAGCTAAAATATCTGGTATTAATACTTAAAAACACACGCTGATATAAACTGATTGGAATAACAATCATTTTTAAAAGTTTGTATAAAATATAACTACTTCCAAAATCTTTTAAACCTTGTTATACCAATAGGAAATGACGTTCAATGAACTGAAATGAATGTGTTTTCCGTTGGATTATTGAGATAAATCTGTTAATTCCCTGTCGCCTTTGTGACAGCTGAGCTAAGGAGTGCTCTGTGTGGTCCAACACCCCATTTGCTTTCATGATTTGTACTTAGAGCTGCTGCTGAATCTGTACCAGTCCCAATGAATGATCACAGCGGTCGCAGTGACTGGGCCACGTATTCTACAGTTTGTCCGCTTACATTCACATTCCTGCCTAAACCTGGGAGTCACAGAAATGGGAAATGACAGTTAATTTTTTTGGATAGGCTGGCTTCCATCACAACAAAAAGGAGTGCACTTCAGGGGGAAAAATTAATTATATACTGACCAAGTCAATCGCTTTGTGTCATAAAGACTGATCAATCATTTGATTGATTTCAACCTGTTTTCCTTGTTATTCAGACCGTTTCCCTTTGTTTTTTAAATTCATGTGAAACGAGAGCATTGTCGTCTGACTTTGTAAAAGGAGATATTCCAGGATGAAGAACCAGAAAAGTGCAGATGAATGAAGCTATATCGGGCACTACTACTACCTTCATGGCCTTTTTTTATTTTTTGAAATCACTTTTCTTATGCTATTTTCTTTTACAATTTAGCTTCAATACTTTCATCCATTTTCTTTCTACTATTCTGTTCCTTTTTTCTCTTCACTTTGCTTCCATATCCTTTAAACTTTGCAACTTATTGAATCTCACTATTGACAACAGATTTGTCTGTAGCTGATGACTTTCCTACCAGGGGTGCTACCTCCTAAAAATAATGCACAATGTAGATCATCATAGCTTAGCGTTAGCCGTCAAAGCAATGGAGGAACAGGTGAAATCTAGTATTGATGTGCTTCAAAACAATCACTGACCTTCTGCAGTGCTGGCTTGCTCTTTGGGCAATTTTCTAAGCCCTGTATGCATTTCTTCTGAAATTTGAGTAACATACTGATTTCTCTCAGAAAGAAATATTCTTTCAGATTTGTAGTGTTGTCATTGGTTATTTTTATTATATTATATTTATCTATGTTTATTATAATGCGACCTACACAAATACCACACAAAATTTAATATACTGTAGTTGGCCATGTATAACTACGTTTTTGGCCCAAACTCTCAGGAAAAAAACTTTTAACTTTTTAATTCAATTATTTATTTATTTATATTTAGATACTTGTTTTTTTGTATTAAAAGGAATTTTAGCATTTATTTTTTAGCATATTATGGTACAAGAAATTTTCTGTAACAAGTAATTACAAAACACAAGAATAGATATAAGTTACAAGAAATTTTATGTACTGGTAACAAATTTACAATATTTGCTCATCACAGATGGTCAAGACCTCTTCCTCACTGTCAATATCAGACGTATCATCTTCTTCAATTTTGTTATTGCTTTCTAGAGTGACACTTTTAACACATAAGCATAAATAAAAGAATTAAAAACATCTATATAGATACAGAATTAGCACTACCCATGTATAACACACATCCTTATTTTTCCCTAAAAAAATTGGGCAAAATGTGTGCATTATACATGACAAAATACAGTAAATTTACCATGCTCATGATTTCTGCACAACCAACAACTAATATACAAATTAAATGCTAAATAATAAATAGACACAATGAACTTCAAAGTTTAATGTAAGACGATGGGCCTGTAGATTCACTTTGTTGTTATTGCTATCATTTGACTTTAGCCAAACAAATTCAGAATATGTCTGGTAGCACTACAATAGCGTACAGAAGAGTAGTGATAAATTCAAGTTCGGGATAGCCTGTCATTGCTCAGCAAGCAGTACTCCAATTGCTTTAATGAGAGATTGCTTGTGAAGTCTATAAAGTTTTATTCTTCATTTGAAGAAAAAGTTAGCATATGGTGTTATTGAAATCTGTATTAAATGAGTATGTAATTTAATTGTTTCTGGAATCAGGAACTGGAAATTAGTATCTGAAGTTGGTTTTATTCAAACCCTCATGAAGCTATTATTTGGCATTTGGCCTTTACTTGGCTTACAGATTTTATTTTAGGACTAAGCCACTTTTCTTTTCTCTTTAGCCTAAAATAATAAAGGTAGTGTATTGCTCTACCACAAAATATCATCTGTCATGTAGAAACAAAGTCTTGACTTATTTTTTAAAATTACACAATTAAATTCTATTTCTAAGGAAATATATAACAAGTGTAAAATATTTACCTAGGAGAGGTATTTGATATTTATTTCTAGTGAAATGATTCAGTATGAGAATGATAACTTAGATAAAAATTGCAATGGGTTCCCATATACATTTACCAAAAATTAAATGTCCCCGTGTTAATTTGGCATAAATATCATTGTAAACAAATTAGAAATGTGTACACAAAATATTGTGGTAAAACTTGGTAATAAGATGATGATCCAGATAAATTAGAATAACAAATTTTTTAAATAAACTTTTTGTTTTAGATTTACGGAAAGTTACAAAGATAGGACAGAGAGTTATTAATATCCCACACTCAGTTTTTCTTATTATTAATAATTGATATTGATATGGTTCATTTGTCCAACTAATGAACCATTATTATTATTAACTAAAGTTCTCACCTTATTCAGAGGTTTTAGCTTTATCTCATTTTTTTTGGCTGTTGTTTCAGCACCCATATTCCATTCCTGCGTTATATTTACATTATATTTTGTTATTATGTATCCTTAGGTTCCTCTTGGCCATGACATTTTCAAACACTTTCCTTGTTTTCAATGATTTTGACAGTTTTGAGAATCACTGGTCATGCATTGTATAGGATATCACTGTGCTGGAATTTGTCTGCTTGCTTTTCATGATCAGACCGGGATTACGAGGTTTTGTGAGAATGACAACACTGAAGTGCCATTCCCATTACATCATGTCAAGGGTATATTGTGTCAGGATAACATTACCGTTGGTGTTAACTTTGATCATCTCACTAAGGTGATATTTGTCAGACTTCTCCACTCTAAAGCTCTTTATCCCCATATTTATATGCATTCTTTGGAAGGAAGTTACTGTGAAATTGAGTTATGCTTCACTTCTTTGAACATAAATCATTCGAAATTCTTCTGTACAGATTTGTTTCTTCTCACCTATTTATTTATTTATTTACTTATTTACTTAGTCAATTATTTACTTATCTCAGTATGGACTCGTGTATTTATTTTGTACTTCAGGTTATAATCTAGTTGTGTGTTATTCAGTTTGTTGCTCTAATTGTTTCAGCTGTGGCCATGGTGAGTTGTCTCCGTTTTTCTTTGGACATGCCCTCATCACTGGATTTGTTTGCTTTAGATTTGCCCTTCTTCCTGGTGCTGCAAGATGCTAGTATTGTATATTTCCTTCCCCTGCCCTAGAACCAGCCATTTCCCCTAGCAGTCTGGAGTTTGTTGTATTAGAGAATGACATTAAAAACCACAATCTGGGCTCTAGATATGCTCATTGCTACGTGGTGTCATTGCCTGCAGGCCATCTCAGATGATGACAGAGCAGGGAGATATGCACGTGTGTCCTACTCGGTGCATATGCACATTTAAAGACACAGAACGGAATCTTCCCTCGAGCCTCCGGAAGGAAGGAAGCTGTGATGAAACCCTGATTTTCACCCTGTAAAATGCATTTCAGACTTCTGACCTCCACATGTGTAAAACATAAATTGATGTTAGGTTAAGTCGCTAAGTTTGTGAGAATTTATTACAGCAATAATTGTAAACTAATACAGCTAAAGACAAATGATGTTGAACATCTTTTCATATGTTTATTTGCCTATATATCTTCTTTGGTGAGACATATGTTCAGATCATTTGCTCATTTATTACACTGGATTATTTTTCTTAGTGTTGATTTTTAAGCATTCTTTATATTTTTTAGATACAAGTCCTTTATCACTCATGTATTTTTAAACTGTTTTCGCCCACGCTGTGGCTAGTCTATTCATTCCACTAATATTGTCTTTTATAGGGTAGACAGTTTTAATTTTAATACAGTATACTTTTTCTTTTATAGGTTATGCTTTTAGTTGTATCTAAAACTGAGATACAAATTTAAGATCATATGGGTTTCTTTCCTGTGTTTTATTCTAGAAATTTTATAATTTTACATTTTACGTTTAGCTCTGTGACTCATTTTTAGTTAACTTTTGTGAAAGGTCTGTGCCTAGTTGCATTTGCTTGCATATTGATGACTCCCTCCTTGACCAAACTTAAGTCAGGGTCCTTGGAGGCCTCCTCCTGAAAAGGCCTTCACCTACCCCAGATCATGGTTTTTAAGCCCATTCTCTAACGAAGGCAGTTTTGTCTTTTTCTTTCCAATTTTTATTTCTTTTAGCTGTCTAATTGCACAAACTAAGACTTCCCAAGTGATTTTGAATAGGAATGGTTCATGTACCTGATCCTTGGGAGAAAACGTCTAGTCTATCACCATTAAGTATGTTGTTACTTGGATGATTTTTTGTAGGCGTTTTTAAATTAAGTTGAGTAAGTTCCCCTCTATTCCTAACTTGCTGAAAGTTTTTTTTTTTATTTTTTTTCAATTACAGTTTACATTCAGTATTATTTTGTATTAGTTTCAGGTATATAGCATAGTGGTCGAATGATCATATACTTTACAAAGTATCTTCCCTGATATTTCCGGTAACAAAATGGCACCATGCATAGTTATTACAGTATTGTCAACTCTATTTCCTATGCTGTACTTTACATCCCCATGACTATTTTGTAACTACTAATCTGTACTTCTCAGTCCCTTCCCATTTTTTCACCCAGTTCCCCACCTCCAATCCCCTCTGGCAACCATCAGTTTGTTCTCTGTATCTATGAGTCTGTTTCTGTTTAGCTTGCTCATTTATATTATTCTTTAGATTCAACGTATAAGTGAAATCATATGGTATTTGTCTTTTTCTGACTGACTTATTTCACTTAGCATAATACCTCTATGCCCATTCATGCGGTCACAAATGGCAAAAGTTCTTTCTTTTTAATGGCTGAGTAATATTCCATTGTTTTTAGGTACCACATCCTCTTTATCCACTCATCTACTGATGGACACTGGGGTTGCTTCCGTAGCTTGGCTATTGTGAATAATGCAGTAATGAACAGAGGTGCATATAATCTTTCAAATTAGTGTTTTGGGTTTCTTTGGATATATACTCAGAAGTGGAATCACTGGGTCATAATGCAGTTTTATTTTTAATTTTTTGAGGAAACTCCAAACTGTTTTGCACAATGACCGAACCAGGCTGCATTCCCACAAACAGTGCGTGAGAGTTCCCTTTCCTCCACATCCTTGCCAACACTCATTCTTGTGGATTTATTGATGACAGACATTCTGACAGGTGTGAAGTGATATCTCATTGTGGTTTTAATTTGCATCTCTCTGATGATTAGTAACATTGAGTGTCTTTTCATATGTCTATTGGCCATCTGCATGTCCTCCTTAGAGAATTGTCTATTCAGGTCCTTTGCCTACTTTTTAAAAGGATTGTTTTTTTGGTGTTGTTTTATGATTTTTTAAATAAATTTTGGATAATACACCTTATCAGATGTATTATTGGTGAATATGTTCTTTCATTCAGTGGTTTGTCTTTTCATGTTGTTGATGGTTTCCTTTAGTGTGTAAAAAATTTTAAGTTTGATATAGTCCCATTTTGTTATTTTTTCTTTTGTTTCCCTTGCCAGAGGAGATATATCATAAAAAAATATTACTAAGAGAAATATCTGAGATTTTACTGCTTCTGTTTTGTTCTAGGATTTTTTTTAAGATTTATTTATTTATTTTCAGAGAGAGGAGAAGGGAGAGAGAAACAGCAATGTATGGTTGCCTCTCACATGGTCCTCACTGGGGACCTGGCCCGCAACCCAGGCATGTGCCCCGACTGGGAATTGAACCGGGACCCTCTGGTTCCCAGCCCGCACTCAATCCACTGAGATACACCAGCCGGGCTGTTCTAGGATTTTTATGGCATTGAGTCTTACATTTAAGTCTCTATACATTTTGAGTTTATTCTCGTATATGGTATAAGAAGGTGGTCTAGTCTCATTTTTTTGCACTTATCCATCCAATTTTTCCAACACCACTTATTGTATAAATTTTCTTTACCTCATTCTATGGCCTTGCCTCTTTTGTCTAATATTAACTGATAATATTTTAATTTTCTGAAAGTTTTTTTAAAATCATGAATTGGTATTTGTGTTTGTCAATTGCTTTTATGCATCAATTGATATGAGCACATGGTTTTCTTCTTTAGCTGGTGGATATGTAGATTATATTAATTGATTTTGAAGTGTTGAATGAGACTTGCACACCTAGAATAAATCCCAGTTGGTCATAGTGTGTAATTATTTTCATATATTACTGGATTAAATTTGTAACATTTTCTGGAGGACATTTGTGTCTATGTTCATGCAAGATCTTTGTCTGTAGCTTTCCTTTCTCGTGATGTCTTTATCTGACTTCAGCATTGCAGTAATGCTGGTCATAAAATGAGTCGTAAGACAGGAAGCAGTCTTTCTGCTTCTGCTTTTTGGAAGAGACTGTGGAGAACCCAAGTCCTGCACAGTGGTGCAGCCGAGGGCTGCTCTGACACAGCCCCCACGTGTGCAGAAGCACACCTGGGAGGTGTGTGAGGGAGACTGCAGATGCTGCATGCTGCTCACAGCTGAATGTAATCCCTCAATGTGTTTTTAATTATGTTAGAATATATGTGATTAAAACTGTGTGCAAGATTATTAATTAATGACTCAACTTCTTTATTACATAGGCTATATTATCTATTTCTCCTCATGTGACTTTGTTAGTTTATGTTCTTCAAGGAAGTGGTCCATTTCAACTAAATTGTCATCTTTGTGGGCATAGAGTATAGTATTCATTTATCTTTTTAATGTCCATAACTAATGACACCTCTTTGATTTCTAATTTTGGTAAATTGTGTTGTCTTCCTTTTTGACTTGGCTAGCCAGATAAGATTTTGTTTTGAGGAGTTTTTAAATTATGAATTTAATTTCCTTAAAAACTATAGAGCTATTTGGGCTATATATTTCTATTTGTGTACATTGTTGTAGTTTTGTTTGTTTTGAGGTATTGCTTTTTTTTGTCAAATTTATGTGCATAAAGCTATTTGCAGTATTTTCTTGTTATTATTTTAATGTCTACAGTGTTTGAGTGAATATCTTCCTATTTTATTCCATATACTAATAATCTTCTTTTCTTTTTTTCCCTTGTTAATCTTGCTAGGATTTATCACTTTTCTTGATGATTTCAAAGAACCAGCTATTATTTTTCTATTATTTTCCAGTTTACAGTATAATTAGTTTCTGCTCTAATTTTTATTTATTTTTCTGCTTGTTTTAAGCTTAAAGTCTTCCTTTTTAGATGCTTTAGGTAGAATGCAAGTTGTTATTTTATATGTTTCTTGTTTTCTAATGAAAACATTATTTTTATAAATTTCCCCTTAAAAACTGAATTCCACAACTTTCAGTGAGTTGTATTTTCATTTTCAATGAATTTAAAATATTTCAAAAGTAGAACAGGGATTTTTTAAAATATTAAAATTGTAATACAGTAACAAAAAATTCTTATAAAGTCAGTTTTGGATTCTGAGAATACCTAAGAGTTTGCACTCTCACATTTGAGATGCCCTAGAATAATCAATAATGATAATTTCTCATGATACATACTGTAATCTCTCTGACTAGTAAGCCAGAAGTTGGACAGCTAGGCTTAGAAAAACATAGCACCCAGATTTCTGTTGTGAGACCCAGGAATTAGAACTGCGTGCTGATACTTGGTAGCAGAAAAATTTACCTTGCGATTTGGTGAAACCAGCCATTTTGAACCAAGAGCTTTCAGAGCTTCAAGAGGAGTACATTTTATTAAAAAAAATATTATAGTCAGTCAGACAGACTTGGGACTCTTTCTGAGGTCCATGATTATGAGCTAGGTGACAGGTTTTTTTCTAGTCTAGGAGGGAAGATGAGGAAGTGGAGTGCTTTTTTTTCCCCTGATAAAGAATAACAAAGAATTACGGTGCCATATGGGTACTAGAAATATAGTTTGTAACATGGTTGTCTAACTTTTGAACTATACACCTGAAACCAACACAAAAGTAATATTGAATGTGAACTGCAGTTAAGATAAAATTTAAAAAGAATTAGTTGTCCTTCTTTTTGCTGCAGTCGCATTTGGAGCTCTACGCTGACAGTCATGTAAGGTTTTCCTGTGAGGCTGATCCATTTGCACTTTTTATTTGACTTTGTTTTTCTACATATGTTTTAGATTTTAGGGCTCCTTAACCTATGTTCATTTCAGGTTAAACTATTCACTATATGCATGCATGGTAAGTCTCTAAAAATACTTTTTAAATGAAGTAGAAATAAAGAAAAAGTTAGATGAAAGATAAAATAATTTTTTAAATGCCTTATCAATCTCAGTTTCCCATTTGTAAAATGGGGAAAGTAACACCTGTTTTCCTACTTTGTTGTAAGGCTTACGTGTGTTAAAATGTAAAAATTTAGCATAGTTTTTGGCCCAATAACTGTCGAAGGATTGTTGGCTTTCCTCTCCCTCTTGCCTACTAAGTACAGCCCATGTGCAAGAATAATTTAGTTTTGCTTAATTCAGATTTTCTAAGTCCTCTATCATCCCCACAATGTTTTTCATTCATCTCCTATACTCCTTCCATCCTCTAGTAAGAATTACAGGTGACGTGTTGTATCCTGAATGGACACATATTTCTCTACCACATACTTCACGCCTAACCCTGTGCAGGAGGCTCTGAGAGATACATAAATAAAACAAACCACCGTCTCCTTACAGAAACTTCGATCTGGCTGGATGGAATGGATGATCATTAGTCCTTACGGAAACTATAATCCAGTTGGATGGAGTAGACTATCATTAATAAAGTAATTAGTGAGCAATTAAGTTGATATGTTATTAAGCCGTGAGTGGTTAATTGATGACTGTAAATAGCAGAAAACGTCAGGTGAAATCGCCTACAACATCCCTTTCACTTTAGGGGAGTTTAGAAATAGTTTATTCAGTTGATTAGCCAAGAGCATCTCATCAGTCGTTTTTACTGGGACAGAAAACAAGTGGAAACTAAAATACCCATGTAATTAATAAACACAAAGATGGCTCAGGTCATTGACCCTAAAAATTATTTTTAATGCACAGACATGAATCCTTCTGATTTTGTCGCCTTGGATGATTTCTGGAATGTGACTTCCATTGGAATGGAAAAAAATAATTTTTGACTGAATCCGGAAAGAGATGTCCCTGCTTTGTTCTGTGTATGTGTGTCTATGTGTGCACGTGTGTGTGTGTGTGTGTATACACATGCCCAAAAGAGAAGTAAAATTCACTGCTTCATGCTCAACTCAAATGCTTGACTATCTATTGCATTGAAATGGATAAGGATGCCATTCACCGAATTCTCCTCAAATCTTTTCCTTCATATCATAAGCCTGCTAAACTGACACCTGGCAGTTCCATAGGGGTCGAATCAGAATGGGGCCGACTGTGCACCGGTGGTAGGTGTGTGGGAGCTCCATGCTGGTGGTGTCCCTCCCTGGTGGGCCATCACGACAGCTTCCTATTGTCTGCTTTAACATTTCGCCAACTGAAGTGGTTTGTGTACCACTTTTATGATTTTTGCCACATCTATGTACCACATGTATCATTATTTTTAATCTATATTTTTGTTTATTTCATAAAATAATCAATACATTTATTAATAGCATTTTGTGTTACTTCTGCAGATTAAAAACTAGTATTTCATGGGCTTCATAGAAGAATCTCATTTTAAAAAGATTTTTCCCCAAAATGTTTAGGTAAAAATAATCAAAATATAAAAACAAACAAAAAAGAAAACCCCACCTAAAATTAGCTCATGTTCCACTGAAGGCAAATGCCAGCCTTTGAGGGGCGTGGGCATACACAGTAAGGTCCATGCTCCGCACTAGCAACGCACGCAAAGCCACGCTCCCCTGCAGCGCCATCTCTTCCCCAAGCAGTGCTTCACATCCGTTGCTTAGCATGCTCAAATAACTTACATTTGCCAATTCCTTCACGTCTTAGATGTATGGCTTACAGCAATTCCTAAATGCCACACAACCTTACACTCCTTTGTTCACCTAAAAAAATATCTCATGTCTTTAACACCTAATGCGTCACCTCTTCCCTGAAGCTTTTACTGATTTACTAAGGTAAATTTACTTCTTTTTCTGTGCTCTTTTTTTATGTTTAAATGACTTTTCTTGTTTAGGGGAGTCTCTTTCTCTACTACAATAGATTACAAGTGTTTTCTGATATCCTGTTGGCACTCGATGTAACAGAGTGAAAAAATGAAGTCAGAGCAGGTGAATGATGGGTAACCTCTGTGGTACCCTTCAAACGAATGTTCCTGCACTCTTGTTCAAGCCTGAAATTCTGAAAATTTCTGGCTTTAAGTGTTTGTGTTGGCTACAGCATAGGAAATAGAGTCAATAATATTGTAATAGTTATGTACCATGGCAGGTGTGTACTGGAAATATTGGTGGGGATCACTTTGTAAATGATGTGAGTGTCTCACCACTATGCTATGTACCTGAAACTAATACAAAATAATATTCACTATAAACTGTAATTGAAATGTAAAATTAAAAAATAAAAAAGTAAAATAAAAAAAACAAATTTGTGTTTGTTGTAAGATTTAGTGATCCCTAGTATTGAAATCACTCAATCATGTTAAATGGTCTGCAGGTTCAGGTGAAGGTTCTGCACACCCTCACCTGAGAGGAAGCTTTGAGAGCAGGGGATTGGAAGAGAAGTAAGGATGTAAACACTGCGGGAAAGATGGCACCAAACAGAATTGAAAAATTATTGAAAGAGATCGTTCATTTTCAGGATTTGTCCACACACCACCCTGTTGGTAATTTCAACCAGAGCAGACTAGAGCAGCACAGAGAAGCTTAGGTCATAGGGCACGTGGTACCCAACTCCCACCTGGACCACACGCTCGATCCTATCTCCAGGGTCCAAGGGGCTGTGGGGATGAAGGAAGTTTCATGGGATGAATGCCCTGCTTGGGCTAGTAGGGTACGGAGTGCTGTGTATCCTGAGGAGACTCAGCTTCTGGTATTTTGAGAAATAGCAGAAATTGTATTCACGGAAATTCACCTGAAAGGCACAGGTGTGGTGCAGTAGGAGGGCAAAGATGCTCATCGTATTTTAGATATGAGTAGGTACAAATTCCTATGCAGGAGGAAGGGGATAAAAAAGAAAAAAATATTATATTGGAAGATCTAAAAAGAATTTCACAGTCTCACACATTGTACAAGTCCATGGAATTGAAAAAAAAAGTGCAGCAAAGAGCCCGTGCACCCACTTTAACACAACTCTCTTGGACCTCAGCCAGAAGGAAGTCATTCTGGTTCTAACTGAGAGCTGGAAGGTGCCACACTTCTAATTTAGAACTCTTAGGTCTGTTTGCCACATGAGTTTTTTAAATACTCATTTGATTTTGGTGAAATAGCTTTGTGTAGCTATCACTCTTTTGGTTTTTTGCTTGCCCTTTTGAGCCCATTAATTTTCAGAAATAAAATAAGATCCTGGTATGTCATAGAACATATCTGAAACATACAACATCTGAATTGTTTCTGCAGTAAAAAAGAAATAAACCCAAGAAAGAGCCAATGCAAGACTTCCCCAAGTTTAAGGGGATAATGACTATTTTATTTCTTCAGGTAAATTTACTCACTTTCTACAAAATATAAAGTATGTTTTTCTGTAGGCTTAAGGAGGTTATGAGAGAGTTGTGGTCAGACATATGAAGGAGGATTTGCTCTCAATTAGAAGACCACATGAGCCAGTGATAGGTATTTCTAGCTGGGGTATGGAATATGTTTCTCCCCTTTTTTCTCTGAAGAATTCTATACACAGTAAAAATAATTGTAGACTATATAATATATAAATATACATATATATGTAATGTATATACATATATATAAATGATGTGAAACTAACAATGCACTGAATATTAGAAACAAATGTCTAAATTAATGAAAGACCCTGGACATAGAAGGTTGGTTACCGTAACTGCAAGGGGCCAGCTGTCATCATTCTAGCTCAGTTGGGTCTTTAACTTGGGGGTCCTATTCATTATCTTTGGAATGTCACATAATAAGCGATTCTCTGAGGATGCCGTCTAATAAAAATACCATACAGACATGTTCTTTTATTTCCACCTCTTCCTTCCTTACCAATTCAGGTCTCTAATTACTGAGAGCAACTAAATTCAACAGTGTTCTTTCCCATTGATGATCTGGTAATCTCTAACTTTTCCTGTTTGCAATCACAACCTAGGTCATGGAATCACTTATATTTTTAAGAAAGATATTATGTTTTTATATTCTGGGATGAACATAGAATAGATACTTTCTAAAGCCTCCATTTCTGATATTGTAACTTGTATCATGAATTCTAACTCAGAAATCATGCAGTTCTTCAGAAAATTCAATGCCTGCCTCAACTGTAAGTTTCAGAAAAGCACACTGTGCTTTAAAATGTCTAGGCATTATCTTAGAGAAACACTTTGCTTGGAAAATATTGTACTGTATCCAGCTTCTTTTTATTGGCAAATCCCTTGTCATTATTGTTATTTCACACCAAGATCCCATATCCTGCTACAAAACACAGTAAGTAGTAGCATATGTAAAAACAATTTGTGTTGTGGAATTTATATCCTAAAATTCCTTCCCTTTGAGATATGTGAAATATGAGCTCCTACAGTTCTGAGGAACTTGAGACTGTGACAGTGTGTGAGTGAGTTTGTGTGTGTGTGTGCGTGCATGTGTGTGTGTGTGTGTGTGTGTTGGGGAGTGGGTGTGAAGGCAATGGAACAGTTTGGAATGGAAGAATTCCCATGACACATGAGCTGGTGGAAATGAAGCATTAAATTCCTGGGCATTCTGAGGCATCTCTCCTCTGCATTCGAACTCCTACTAGAGAGTACCATAAATTTTTAGTAGAGAAATGTTTTTTTTTTTTTTTCCAATTTTCAAGGCAGCCAGAATGATGCAAAGGCCCAGTGGAACTTTAGCAGGTAAAGCAGGAAGAGGGCGTCTAGGCAGAAGCTCTTCATCATTTCTGGTGTTTTAATATATGCTATGTGACGTGATCATAATACTTGTTTTATTAAATTCTAAGCATGTTTCCCATCCAGGGAAATGCGCAGCCAAGCAGACACAAAGATTCAGTGTATCTATCTCATCCCAATATGTGCAGCCATGGCTTTGTTACCAGCGAGACAACGAGACCTCAGTTCTTGTCTTCTTGAAGGAAAGAATTCAGTTAAGAGACAAAGTGTAGCAAAGCAAGCAAGAATATATGGGCTGCAGCAAAACCACACCAGGACAGTAAAACAAGGAAGGGTATTGCATGGAAGAAACAACAGAACTGCCAAGGCCAGGCTGCTTTTATCACTAGCTCACTGAGAAGTCTGAGGAAAGGGGGCTTTGGAGACAGGTACAGGGGGTTAGCCTGGAACGAGCTGCCACTGCTAATTGCTCCCTTGGCTGCAAATCTCATGGAGACCCTTAGAGTTTAGGAGATGCACGCCTGTGGGGGGAAAAGAAGGGAAAGAGAATAGGCGTGCTCCCAGAAACAGAGCATGCTGGGTCCTCGTCTTGAGGGTTTTTATCTCTCTCTTGCCTGTGGGAATCTTAGGGGAGGTCTCATGGGGAGGACCTCAATAGAATATTTATCAGCTTTCCAGGTGTGTTCTGTCAGGGTTGTATTCTCCACCGACTGGTGGCACTAGGCTCATTAGCTGATGCAGCTGGTCCTGAGGCAGCCATAGTCTCACTCATCTGGTTTGGCAGCTTTTCTGGGCCTAGAGCTGAAATACAACTGAAGCCTAGATGTTATCTTTAGAGAGGAAAGGTCAGAGGGTCTAAACCGGATGACCAGAGATATGCTAGGGGAGGAAATGTTACCCTGGGGACAAGGTCCTTGTTTTCCCAGTTTTTCCCATTGCTAGGAACCCCGGGGCTGCCCACCCTGGTGACCTTCTGTACCTGGCCTATTGTCCTGCCCTGCTCGTGCCTGTCTGACTACCTACCACAGCTTGTAGTGTGCATTTCAAATGAACAAGGGCACAATTCCCAGAGCTGCGCCACAAAGGAAAAGGCTCCCGGGAGGTTATTTCAGCAGCACTGTAAGCAGACACCTAGTACTCCAGCCTCTACTGCTAAATGATAACCTCAAATTCCAAGCACCTGGGAAATTCCCAGGAGTTTAGTTTGAAAGTTGTGGCCCAGAACTCCTCCAGCAAACCTGGGAGCATGCTCTCTGGCCCAGTCTTGGAAGAATCCAAGTCTGTACCTCCACATCTGTGCCCAGAGAATCAAGCATAGAAGAAACAACACAAAACTTGGTGAATCTGTGCAATTTTACGTCTGTGGTCACCCATCATAATGGGCTTTTAACATGTCATAGAAATTCTAGTGAGATTTTTCTTTAGCTTGTTCCCCACTCTCTGGAAGGGCAATTTAAAACATTTTCCACTCAAATAACATCTGCAGTTTGCTTTCTTCTTGTTCTTAGCAGATGTCTTACTTCACAGAAAATTAAAATAGAAACCATGCAAGCACACCACCTCAACTTCCTGCCATCATATCTACAAATCTACCTCAATTTACCCCTTTCCTTTTCTCCCCCTTCTGTCACAAAGTAGGAAGTGTTCCTTCTCTGAGTTACCGCTCCTCTGGATTTACTCCTCACAGCCACAGTCCTCAGAAAACAAAGCTGGGCCCTGCCCTGGGCTATTTCAGAGGCCTTCTCCGTGACAGCCCAGGCTTTCCCTCGGCCCTCAGCTCCCACCAGATTGCAATCAGAGTGAATACGTAAAGCATAACTGGGCTCATGTCACTGCCCTGTGCTAAACCTTCTGTTACAGGCTGATTTTTGATCCCCACCCCTACAAAATTCACACACTGAAGACTTAAACCTAGCACTTCTGAGCATGATTGTATTTGGAGACCGAATTTTTACAGAGGTACTTAAGTTAAAATGAGGTCATTAGGGTGCACCTAATCTAATATGTATGGTGTCCTTATAGGACAGGACGCAAACTCACATAGAGGAAAGACCACAGGAAAACCCAGGAAAAAGACAGCCATGTACAAACCAAGAAAAGAGTCCTCAGCAGAAGACTTGTCACCACCTTGATCTTGGACTTCAAGCCTCCAGAAGTGTGAGAAAATAACTTACTTGGTTACTCCACTGTTATGGCAGCCATAGCAAACTAACATACCTCACGATGACTCTCATGTCTTTCGGATAAAGTCCGTAGAGTCTCATGTGCTTTCTGAAGCACAGAATGATTTGGTTCATCCTTTGCTCTTCCACCTCAACCTGGGCCTCTCTCTACCCTTCTCTTCACTCCAGCCACAGTGGCTTTTGTGCAGTTCACTGAATATGCTATTATATTTCTTATTCTTGAACTTTTAGATGTACCGTTCCTTCTGTCAGAATATTTCTACCTGTTCATGCTACACAGTCACCTAATCAGCCCATAATCTTTCAAGTCTCAACTTAAATATCACTCCTTATGAATGGATCAAAAAACTATGGTACATTTACATGATGGAATACTACGCAGCAGAAAGAAAGAAGGAGCTTCTACCCTTTGCGACAGCACAGGTGGAACTGGAGAGCAGTATGCTAAGTGAAATAAGCCAGACAGTGAAAGACAAATACCATATGATCTCACCTTTGAGTGGAACCTGATCAACAAAACAAACAAGCAAGCACAATATAACCAGAGACATTGAAATTAAGAACAATCTGATAGTAATCAGAGGGGAGGTGGTAGGGGATAATGGGGAGAAAGGGGGGAAGGGTTTTCAGGAACAACTATAAAGGACTCACAGACGAAACCAAGGGGGGGTGGAATCAGGGGAGGGAGGTGAGGATGGCTGGGGTAGGGGGAGTGGTGGGGGTAAATGCAGACAACTGTACTTGAACAATAAAACAATTAAATTTAAAAAAATCACTCCTTAAAAAAGGCATCGTTGGTCGCTAAGACTAGGTTAGGTCCCTCTGTATAATTTTCCATAGTGTATTGTACTTTCTCTTTGTGACCTGTATCACTCCCCAATCACATGGTCAATATATGTTTTCTCTGCAAGATTTAACCCCCGTGGATTCTTATTGTTTGCTGCCCTTCCTATACCATGTGTGCATTTATCTGCCATGTATTTGCTGCTCTGCATGTGCTCGAGTGAAGCATCAGAATGAAATGCCTAACAGCAGGCAGGATCATGACTTCTCGCAGAAAAATAGACAACTATAGAACTGCTTTGGGTATGGTGTTAGCAAGGTTTTCGGTCATAAATAAAATCCAATTTGGTAGATACATTGTTACTGAAGTTGAAATTGTAATTACATATGGAAAAATGCGGTGCTACTAATTAATTCAGATTCTCAGAGACAAAGGTTATTTTTTATTTTCTCAGTAGAATTCATCAAATGTTTAGAATTTGTTGAACTAGACATACACTAGATCAAATTTATTTTGGAATGTAGGTGAAACAATTCTATAGAGATCGATTTTATTTCTTCACCTAGAATTTATGATCCTTACAGAAACAGCCACGATGTGTACTGAATTTAGGCACAACTCTAGTGCTACTGAACAGGGACCGTTACTGTCACTGGAAATTGGGTTGGTTGCTGCTCCCCATCTCTGGTTTCTACCAGAGGGTAGAAACCCTGTAACTGAAGCACTTCGGGTTTTCAGAGCCTTTCTTGTGGTGTGCTGTGGGAGGCATTAGTTGTAGGGAGTCACCAGTGTGTAAGTGTGGTGGGAGCAATGTTGGGGACCAGTGTTTGCAGGAGGGTCCATGTAAGTTTCCACAGAGGAGGAAACTTACGATGTGTGTACCCGGCTCTTGTGGTCAAGAGGAAGGTGGTTGTAACAGCATCATCATACCGAGAGAAGCCTTTTGTTGGCACTTATGTGATAAGTACAATAGTGCCATCTATTTGTAACTGATATTTTTGTTGGGGTTGACTCTTCTTGAGTGAGCTGGGGACAAAAAGAGTGACGTAGCTGGCCATCATTTGCACATTTATTTACAAGTCAGGGCTTTTGTTCGGATTGTGACTGAAGGCTATTTGTAGAGTCAGGCTTAATGAAGTAAACCTCATTGAGATTCACTTCAGGGCATATCCAAACAAACAAGATCTTCATTCTAAGCCCATCCAAATGTCCGTAATTTGGTAAATTACTCATTCTATTTGAATGCATTAGTCATCGTTTATGAATGTCAGTGAAATTGAATGGACTTCCCTCAAAGCCCTTTAGAACATTGCCATCATGCTACAAATGCCTGGTTTTTTTTCCAAGACATTTTTCTGCTGCATTAAAATTTCTGATTCATGAGCCAAATAGGCAACCTGAAAAACAAAGCCTCATATCCAAGTAGCTAATGGCTTTGTAATATATATATGTATTTTTAGATTCGAGCAGAGTAAGGTCACAAGACACAAGCCAAAATACATGAACCTTCATAATTTTAAGATTCAGTAAATACTTATTAAGCACTTTGGAAATCTTAGTAAACTTCAAAATAAAAAATGGTCAATAAGAAATAAAATAGGAAGTATCTTAAGGAAGACAATGCCTTATTAACTCACCTCCTTCAAAAATATATATTTTTTTAAAATTACGAAAGTTTTTATTGAATATATTGACTAATAATAAATAAATAAAAATTTAAAAAGGCCTGGAAAAGAAATACTGCACAGAACTTTGTTAATGCCTTGACATTCCATGTTCTCCTTAAAGTCAAAGGATTTTAGTAGAACGGCTAAGAGATAAATCTGACATTTTGCCATTTATCCAGTATTTTCAGTATTTGCAAGTTCTATCAGTTAACATTTCCTTTGTCAGCACATTTTACTTGCTGTATGCCTGCTAAATGACTTGGTAAAGTATTGCAAAAGCACCATGATGACAGAAGATAACATAAAGAAAGTCTTGCCATTGACGTTCAAGTATAGTTAAGTAATTCTCTTAATTCTGAGTTGTCTGAGCCAAAGAGATGTTGTGAGTTCTCTTCTATATTTATTTAAGGAGTAACAGAGGTAGCAGTGTCCATAAATCATTATTGCTCAAATGACGAGCATTCTTACTTATTTAGCTAGGAGATGTTCTTCCTAGGAAATGATCTTTTCAACTCTTCTCTTAGAAAATTTCATAAATTAAGATCTAATTTTTGAATGAAGTATTCAGTGGCCACAAGTATTCTAAATCAGAGAGGGACTCTTGTCCTTATTCTGTTTTGTGGAACCTTCCCTATGCTCTACATAGGCAACACTCTTTTTTTTTAAAGGGGAAAGATGACAATGTTAGAATCTGTATAAAATTTCTTCTTTAATTGACATATTATATTCCAGCTGCTCATATACTGTTCACTTTTCCTATGCATTCTTTGTATTCTAAATACTAGAGGGCTTTCTTTCAATACAGGAAACATTTAATAATTCAGACTTGGGGGTGATTTGATTTATAAGTGTATGAGGTCTGTCTGGAAAAAGTCCAGCCATTGTTACTATATCGAAAGTGGTTTGCCTGACATCAATGTAACCTGGCAGCCAAGGAGAGTGGACTGGAATGCACATGTGTGAACAATGATGACTTCACTGTACTAGTCAGTGTGGGCAGTAGATGCCATTGAGTGAGCATGTGTACTGTGTGACCATTGCATTCAAAATGACTGAGTGAGTAGAGAAATGAATCTGCATCAAATTTTGTGTTAAACTTGAACATTCCTCTGCATTAACTATTCAGATAATTCAGAAGGCTGAAGCTATGGGTAACTGGTGATTGGCAGCTTTATCATGACAACGCACTAATTCATGCATCACGTCTTGTGCAGAGCTTTTTGGTGAAACATCAGATCACACAGGTGACTCAGGCCCCCTCCAGCCCAGATTTGGTGCCCTGTTACTCCTGGCTTTTTCCAAAACTAAAATCAGCTTTGAAAGGAAAGAGATTTTGGACCACTGGTGAGATTCAGAAAAATACAACAAGGCAGCTGATGGCAGTTTGAAGAACTGTGTGAGGTCCCAAGATGCCCTCTTTGAAGGGAACTGAAGTGTCATTGTCCTATGTATAATGTTTCTTGTGTCTTATATCTTCTTCAATAAATGTCTCTATTTTTCATAGTGCGTGGCTGGCTACTTTCTGGACATAACTCGTTGTATGTATAATTTGCATTTTTATTTAAGCATGTATGTGTCTGTAGCAAGAATTTATTAGTGTACCATATTTCATCTTGAAACTGAAAGACTAGATAATTCTTGGAGAGGATATTAAACTTTCTCATGCAAGCAGTTAGACTGAAATGTTTAAGGTTCCAGAGGAAAAGGAAATGCATAGAATGGTTGTGGGCACAGTGGCTGGAGAGAACTTGCCTCTTCTGAAGGCACCAGCATCTACTCACCTGTGGTCAGTTGCTGACATGCAAGAAGAGTCCAGTTGTTAAGTCATCCAGGTTTACAAGAGTAGTCATAAGCCTGGATTTTCATTTGAAATCTCCAAATATATACATTTTGGTAACTAATTCTAATGAAAACATGTGAGCCAAACAAGTAAGTGTGTGGGTGCCCAGCATGTAAATGCTTTTGTAAAACAGAGGGTATATTATATCAAGAAAGAATACACTATACCATAAGACTTACCAACTTCATTTAATAACTATATAAAGTGTAAATAAAATAAACATAAATGTAAAACACACACCTAGATAATATATTTGGAAGAAATGCTTTAAGGAAGAGAACTTTTCCTTCTCCTGACCCTTGCCATTGAGGAATCTTCTGGTTCTGGGAACTGACTCCATTCTCCACCACCTACTTCCTCACCCCAACTCCCACCAACGTAGGGGAAGGGCCTTTACATTTCCTCAGTGCCCACTTCCTTGCTCAATGTCTAGTCAAGTATGCTTTTTGGGTTACAATTGTCCTAGAATGTTATGAAAGTCAAAGCAGTTATTCAAGGAGATGCTCAGGTTATGCACAGCACCACTCATGCTGCACACAGACTGAGGACAGGGATGGCAGAGAAGAGAACGGTCTGCCAGACAATAGCAAGAAATTGGAAAGAATGGTTCTTAGTCTCGTTGGCCTCGGTACACAGGGAACAAGTGAGGGCTGGACAGTTTGCCTAGGATCACTTAGCTCCTAGGCAGCCCCGGAGCACTGGCGATCGGATACCGAGTAGTGAACTGATGCAGATTCAGCTCCCACGTTCCTGAAAGATCGAGAGGAAGGCCTGCTGCAGAAATATTGCTCATTTCTGTGTCTCTCTCCCCCTTCAGATCTCTCCATCTACACCACCCCTCAACATCTCTGCATCAAACCATCATGCTATATGCTTTAACTTACTCAGTGGTGTATGTCAGTTATTTCTCAATACAACGAAGAAAGTTGTGCTCTCACCACGCTCCTCTCCGCTGAGAAGAAACTTCATCCTCTCACATCAGCTGTTTCTCCCCCAGATCTTACCGTGCCCTAAGTCTTCTCCATTTTCCTAAGGCCTTAGGGTTTTAGAAATAAACTCCAGAAGTTTCTTCATTTCCCAGTTTTTCACTCTGTCACATTCATCTCTGACACAATGAACACATTGAGTAGCCTGCTTAAATGGAGAGGAGGGGAAACTCCAAACGCCAAGATGAAAAAAACTTATCCTGCCATACAAATATATTTAAAGCTATTCTAGTTTTGATTTGTATTAATTTACAAATCTAGTATAACATTTTTGGGTCTATGAAAGAAAATCACATATTCAAAATAAACTCCCTCTGCACTCTTCCTCTTAGCCCCTGACGAAGGACAGGGAGGTTCCAGACAGTCTTCAGTTGTGTGTCCGTCCTCTGCTCCTGAGGCAGCAGTGCAGGATATATACACTTGAAATGTGTAGGAATCATGTGGTTTTCCACCTTTAAGCATTGTTTACTATGAAGAGTGTTCCGTGGATGAAGTCTGGGTGATTTGGGTACAGTACCAGGGCTGACCATCTAATGCAGAAGAAGTCAGGTTTATTTTTTCCAAAAGAGGACACGTTTGAACCTATTGTTTTTCTGACAGATAACTAGAACTCTCCCTACATGGTGAAGGAGAAAGGGAAACATAGGTAAATTCTCGTTGTTTGTAAATGTAGGTAAATTCCCACTGTTTATAAATTCTCATCAGTTTTTAAAAAAAGGAATTCAATAAAATTTTCACCTCAGTTACTGTATCATCAAAGTCATCACACACATTTCTTTCACCTGCCAGAAAAAAAAAAAAAACCCAAAACAACAACAACAACAAAAAAAACCTCTTGGATATCATTGCCTTTAATGCACAAGGAAGTTTTACAGAAATGAACAAATGAGACTTGAAGAAAGTGTCTTTGATGCCTTCAGGAACACTTTGGCGTAATGACAGGGAAATAGTTTTGGTTACCTCCAAGACTTTCTGTTAAATCCGTCCCTTTAGCCTCTGCATTTGTTTTACATGCTAATAAATGATTTGTATACGTGATGAATGTCAAGAACTTTTATACTGCATTATTATAATTACCTATTAATTAATTCAAACTAGTGAGCATGTATGATGTGCTAAGGTTTTTTTGACATTGAAAATAGATGAATAAGAGTTGACAGTAGAGTTAGGAAAGCAGGATGTGTAAATAATATGCTGTTATATGTATTGGAATATATGTGAACAGGTTGCTCTGACAGATCATACAATGGAGTGAGATGCTCCGCAGGAGAGATGACCCTTTTGTTCAGCCTTCAAGAGTAGCAGGCGGTCATCATCCAGAGCAAGTGGAGGTGGGAGACCAGCACATGCTAAGTTGGAGGAGCTATGTACTTACAAGTACATTAGTATAAGTAGAACATAGAGTGCAATGTGGAAATACTGCAAGAAAATGTTTACAGGGAGACAAGTATGAAAGGCCTCATAATTCATGGTAAGGCTTTTAATCTTTAGTGCGGTGTGGGGCCATAGGAGAAGTTTAACTAGTAAACGAACTCTATAGATTATCGTAGTAAAAACACTCCCTGGCTGAAATTTAGAAATTGCATTGGGAACAGGCAAAAGTACAAATTAGAAGGCCAGCTATGAAGGTTTGTTGTAATCCAGGAAGAGGCCTGAACAAGGCAATGGCAACTGAGATGGGAAAGAGGAGTCAGATTCAAAGACTATTTAAGAGGTAGAAATGATAGACATGCGCAGTGACTTTTGGATGTGAAGAGTAAGGGAGGAGAGTATCAGAATCTGGCTTTGGCAAAGGGATGTATAGGGATGCTAAAAGCCAGCACAGGGAATTCCAGAAGAAGATGAGATTGTACATGGAGGATAGTGAATATATTTTTGGACATATGTAGTGAAAATACTTGTGCTTTATCTAAGATCAGATATATCATATGCGGCTAGGTGAGAGCTTAATACAGGTGTGGCTAAAAGATGAAGATCTGAGATTTACCAGGTCTCAATTAAAGCTATGAAAGTGGGTGAGATAAACCAGGAAAATGTATAGAAGGTGGAGTAAAAAGTATACATCTGGGAAACACTAACATTTTAGGAGTAGGCGGAGAAAATGGAGACTGCAGTAAAAGTTCGATATACATCCAGAAGATTAGAGCCCTAAAAACCAAGAGGTAAGGGAATTTCAAATGTAAGTGAAAGTCGCTGACCTCAAGTTCTGCCTAGGGATTGGGCAATAGAAGAATTAAAGAGTTATTGAGTTCTAGCATTCTGTTGGTCTTCGGTGGCCCCATATATTGAAAGAAGAGCTCTTTCAATATATAGTAGAGACAATAGCCAGACTTTAGGACTTTGAGGATTGATTGGATTGTGAAGGATCATTGAGTGCAGTGATGCAGGGTGTCTTGCATGAGAACTCTCAAGAAAGTAGGTGAGTGTGGACTAGACACAACTATGCGGTCCACTGAATGAGTCATGTGCCCTGACACAAGGTGATTTTCACAAAGGCATTGATGGGTTAGCTGAAGCCTGAGGGAAGATGCTAGTTTTTAGAAATATTAACCATGATGAAGAGAAAAGGAAGGGTGACAGCTAGAGGGATGTAAGAATTGTTTGATTTCTAAAGATCAGCTAGACTTGAATATACGTAGAGGCTGGAGGGCTGCCACGTGGTAGAAACAGCTTAGAGAACTGTTCCTAATAATAAACAGAAGGCCCTGGGGAGGCCAGGGAGAACTGGTTCTAGACAGTTAAAAAAAATTAGATTTGGATAGAAGAAAAGATTCCTCTTTTACTGATATGGGAAAATGGAGATAAGAATGGGAGAAGATGCAGATAAGCTTATAGGTGAAGGAAGATAGCAAACAAAACAGAAAAGAACTAAAATAGGCAGAAATAAAACAACAAATTCCGGCCAAAGGACCCCAATTAGAAGTACTAAAAATGATAAATTTGCTAATAGAAAAATGTCGATAGACAGACTGCTGCAAACTGGATGTAAATTGAGACCCCCTAGAGAAATCTGCAGTTTGTTCACAATGTAAAGGAGAGAAAGAAGTAATTTTTTAAAGGAAGGTAAGACACGTGGAAGGTAGACTGAACAGGCCCGCAGATGTTGAAAGGAAATTCTGGAAGAAGTTAATAAAAGGAATAGCCTATGAACAATATTGAAAAAGATAATGCATATTATTTTTTAGAACTGAAGAAAGATATTAGCTCTAAATTAAAAAGTTCACACCTACTGTCAAACAGATTAAATAAAAAATAAATTGTGATTGTCATAGATGAGGAGTACAAAAAATATTCAAAGCTACAAGAGAGAAGATAGTTTTCTGCTGTGGCAGTTTGCGTTATTTGCTGACAGATCCTTCCTCCCGACCCTTGCCAGGGTTGGTGGTATGTATTTCCCCGGCCCCTTGATTTTGGACTTGGCCGGTGGAATATGGGTGAAATAACAATGTATAAACTCTAAGTAGAAAGCCCTCTTGAGTTTGAACTGTTCATGAAGGGCATGGTATTTTACGCGCTGTCCTCAGCACAGAGACGGGAGAAACGGAAGGTAACAGAAAGCTGAGAGCCCAGTTTGGTCCATGCAAGCCTGGTCCATGCAAGCCTGGCCCAGGCCAGCGGGGTGACTGTCGATCCGTAGACCTGTGGGTAGAAAACAAACGAACGCTGCTTAAGTCACTGAGATCTTGCACTTTATCTTTGTTCTGTAGATTATTGAAGCAGAAATCTGACTGACAAAATTACAAGATACAGTAATTAAACTAACAATTTATTTCTCATCAAGATTAAAAAATCACAGGAGCAGAAGTAATATCCTAAAAGACATAGGAGAATAAAACAGGTTAGTATTTCTACCCACCTTAACTATCTTCAAAAACTGTGTGTGAAATAAAAACATCTTCAAACATATATGAGGGTATGGTATTATATAGCTCATAGATTTTCACCAAAGAGCTGCTAAAGAATGTACTAAAAATGTACCCCCAAAAGAGTAATAGAGTACATTCTGAAGTTATTAATAATAACAGTACACTTAGAAGCTACTGATTAATGTAATTGACTATAAATATAATAATTTTTTAAAAGAATGCATCATTCTAAACAATAATAAAAGAAATATGTGTATTTATTTTTATGTGCACGTACAGGAGTGTCGTCAATATACAAGATTTATATAGAAACACATACATACATAGTTATGGATAGTTATAGATTTTATTTATATGCAATTACGGCTTCTAAACTCTCAGAATATTAAAAAGTGAGGGGGATGACTAAAAGCATGTAAAACAGGAAAGGCGGTAGAAATAAGCCTAAATTACATTAATTTCAAGAAATGTAAATGAATTATACCTGCTAGTAAAGTTTATTGGAATTTCAAAACAAATAGACAGAAAAGACTGTCACATATTACTGACAAAAGATATACTTAAGCCAAGTGACTCCGAAATGCTAAAAATAGAGAGTTGTAAAATATATAGCATAAAATTCTAATGCAAGTTAAGTGGACACAGTGATATTGATATCTGTCAAAATAAAATTTAGGGAAAACAGCTAATAGCCAGCTAAGGATAGAAGATACTTATAAGTAAACTTCTAGCAAGACATGGTAATAATTTACTTTTTGCATATAGCAATATGACTTCAAATTGTCTAATTTCTAGGAGAAATTACTAAAAATGGTTATAATAGTATATTTTAATATGTTTTAGAAACCAATAGATTTAACTGAAAAAAATTCAGTAAGTTTTAGAAGAGTTAAACAATAAAATTACTAAATGGAATATATATTATTATATTATTTTTAAAGTTCAAGTGGACTTACAAATTGGCCCTTTATAAGGTCACATACTCAAAAGTTCCAAAAATTACATAACATACAATTTCTTTTGACCACAATTTAATTAAATCAGGAATTAATGTATAAAATGGGCAATTTTATCAATACTTCCAAAAAAGAAGACAATAAAATTAAATAATTTATGGATTAAGTGGTCTTCCTGGAAATCAGAAAGTCCCAAGAACTAAAAGAAATTGGATATATTATATAAAATGTCATGAGATGTACCTGTGGACCAGAGAATCCCTCCCTGTCCTGACTCTAGATCTTAGAAAACGTTTTATAACTTTAATCTAGATTATTTAAAAAATTAAGGAAATTGGAAAATAACATATAAGCATTCAAGAACTAGAAACAACTCAAGAACTAAAACACAGAAAATAGTGAAAATAAAAATATAAGTTGATGAAATAGAAACATAAGCCAACAATAATAGAACCAATAGATGGGAGTGAGGTGGTTCTTTTCCTTCAGGGTAGGCGTGGTCTGTCACTGATACTTTAAAGTTACTGTATGAGCTTTAAGGTAAAAACTAATATCTGCAAACATCTTTCTTTAAATAAGGATTATCTTTTCAAGAGTACACATAGCCAAAACATCCCCTGCAAATTGTCCCTTATCAGGAAAATCTGGCATTATTCAATGCTGTGATGTCAACTTTGTAGGGAGCAGAACATATGAAACTAATCATCTTTTTTGTATTCAGTGATTGTTGACCCATTATGGGACTATGGCTACATGAACTGATGTTGTTTTATTTATAAGATTTTGATAAGTTATTATTTCCTCTGCTTTTGTTATTTCTAGTAAGTTGCAATATTGACACATAAGGTTTCTCTCCGCATTTGGGCTTCTGCCAGTAACACGATACCAAGATCACAATCAGCAACGACTCGGATACATCCTATCCTAATGCAGGGGGCCCATCAGAATTGGCGATAGCTTGCCAACAAATGTCAGACTTTTATACAACAGGAAATCAGGTTACTTTTAAGGCTATCCTCTTGTTACAAACTTTCTTAATCAGATTATGTCTATATTCAGAAAGGAAAAGGAGAAACTAGGGCTGAGGTTAATATTTCTAGCTTTAAAAATCTGTTGGCTGATAAATTAAGACAATTGATGCCTGGGTGATATTCAAAAGCCTCACTTATCTAGTTTGTTTTCTCATTTCTGCATTTTACCTTGCAGAAATGCACTTTGTATCAAAAAATAGAATGGAAAGTACAGTTCCTATTTTAGGTATATTGTGGGAAATCTAGGGGATTATTAGAGCGGGTACATGCACTTTTTTAACTGTAAAAAGAAAAGACTTTTACAAAAGCATGACTATCTGGCCAGTACTTCTCAGGTTTGACACGGCCTGCATTCTGAAGCCTGTCATTCATTATTCTGCCTGCAGAATAAGGCCTATATGAACTACGAACATTAATGTGTAGAATAACTTCAGCAAGTGTATTTTCACAGTCAAAACAGGGCTATTTTTATTGACTACAATCAACGTCCTTCATGCCCGAGTCTAAGCTTCCTAAATCAGAAAGTGCCAGAGATTACACTTTGAACCTCCAAATAGTGTGAGCTGAACAGAAGTGTATTTTTGGATACCAAATGTACTCTCATATCCTTCCAACTCTGCAAAATCAAACAAGCAGGAATTTCATTATCTGGGCGTTCGGCCTTTATCCCTCACAACTGTCCCTGTCTTCCTGTGACCCTGTTCCCCTGCACCAGACAGAGCCATAACTGTGTCTGTGTTCATTTCTACCACACCACCCCCCTGTCTCCCTCCCCCTCACCCCTCCAGCAGCGAAATGCTTCAACAGACAGAGAAAAAACTCAAAGAATCCCCCTTTACTAACTAGAACTAAGATGAATTGTGTCAGAGTTCAGAGCCCCGTTGTTGCTTTGACATGAAATCACTGCCCTTGGTTTCTGCCAAAGCGAGTGTCAGCTGGTGAATTATAACACTGGCAGACAGGACAGAGATAAGCAAAAAAATACAATGACAGCTGCTATACAGAACTATTCTTTCTGGCCTAGTGAATACAAAAATACATTGTATAAATAAAGACAGACAGCTTCATTATGCAATTGTCTGCTACTGTGTCACCGTGAAAGAACAAGCATTGATTCTGGAGAATATATCCAGACTCTTCCAGCTCTTGGCATGCATGGGCATTAGGGAAAGTAATCATCTAATGAGAATTTCCCAAGATTAGAGCTGAACCAATATGTAAAGTTAGTATAATGTTTTATTACTTTAGGCATTTGATATTTAGCATTTTTAAAAGCCAATTTTGCATTCAAGTCCACAACTATATGCATTTTTGTAAAGTAAAATTCCAGGGCTTTGACTGGTTTTTTGTGAATTATGAAGTATGTGTGTTGCCATTACAAAATACTATAGACCAGACATCAAATACCATCAAACAAAATGCAATAAAATACTGGGTGATTAAATAACGGAAAATTTTTTTCTCACATGTATGGACGCTGGCTGTCCCAGATCAAGGTCCAACAGGGTCACTTTCTCATGAGGACTGTATTCCTGGCTTGTAGCTGGCCAACTACTTGCTATGTCCTCATGCAGCAGAGGAAAAAAAAAAGTTCTCTGTGTCTTTTACTATAAGGTGCCTCCTATTATAAAGACACTAATCCTATCAAATCAGGGCTGCATCCTTATGACTTCCTTTAATCCTAATTACTTATTAGAGGGACCATCTCCAGACAGAGCCACACTGGGATGTGTGGCTTCCACATGTGAATTTGAGAGGACAAAAACATTCAGTTCATATGGGGTCAACCCAATTTTTGTTATAAAGAAAGTACTCAATAAACTTAATCTTTTATCTTCTGGTTAGTGATTCTTAATATACTAAATAGCATTTTTGGTAAGATGTTATTCAGTGAATAACTTTTCTCATTTTGAAACCCACTCCTAGGGATACATCAGGAGACGCGAGCTGTGTGTATAGTGCACCCGTGTTCCAGGTGCGTTTCAGGAACACCTTTTCAACAAAGTCAAATGTGTTCTCAGAATAATGCCTAGTTGCTGTTTGCCTTTTCCATGATGTTCACATCGATGGTACACAAGTGATGGGGGTAGAATTATGGACACCATAATGTAAATTAAGGCGGTGACAGCAAACCCCACTCGTAATCACGGTATTACACCCCTCGAGCCCTTTGGTGTCTCTGCCTTCATTCACGTGAATGTGCCAGTAATTTTACCCCCACACTTCTATACCATCTTTGTGAATACCTGTACATATATACCTGAAATAGTAAAAGTAAAAGCATAAATGTTGAAATAGAAACAAAAGCAACAACAGTTGAACCGATAGATGGGAATGCAGCTGGTCTTTTCCTTTGAGGTAGAGGCGTGGTCTGTCACTGAGGCTCTAAAATTGCTGTATGAACTTTAAGGCAAAAACTAATATCGGCAACATCTTCCTTCAAATAAGGATTATCTTTTTCAAGATCATACATAGCCAAAACATTCCCTGCAAATTGTCCTTTATCAGGAAAATCTGGCATTATTCAATGCTGTGATGGATATAGGTGTGTGTGTGTTGTATACATATATATACATATATGTATGTATGTATGTGTGCACACATACATATGTATTTATGTGGTATCTATGTGCAGATTTCACTGAATATCCTCCTTGATGAAAAAGTAAAATTTATAACTTTTATTAAATTTTACCCATGAGTATCCATCTCTTCAATGTTTTCTGTGTCGAAATGAGAAGCCTGCTTAAAGCACTTGCTGCGCCTGAGCGTGGGCACTGCTGGTCATCCTGAGCACAGGCATCTGCACGGCGGTTTGAGCTGTGAGCTGAACTGGCCACTTTTTTTTTTTTTTTTCATAAAACACCATTTATATTTGAAAGAACAGTTGATAAACAAATTATAGTTATTCACCCGAGGGTGCTTGGCAGACATTTTCCTGAGAAGTAATGAAGTGAGCCTGTCACTTCAAGAAAACAACGAACAGAATGTGTTTCCCATGATGAAATTTGACCTTTCAGGGGAAAATGTGAAATTTGGAAAACTTGTATTTACCATTGTGGCTTGAAAATACTTAAAAGAATTCAGTGCTGTAAATATGTGATTCTTTTTTTTTTTAATTAGTTTAGGTAAAGAAAAATACCCACATTTCGAAGCTGCATAACTAGGGGAAGCAATGTTTCCCATATGATCAATGCTTGGGCTTACATACTCCTTTGTAAATATAGGCCTCATTCAGCAAGCAGTACAGGCCAATGGGCTTCAAACTAACAGAGCAGAAAAGAATACTTTGCTATTGTTTCAAATTCACTGGAGCTAACCTTTAAGAAACTCCCTCTAATTGAGCTTTTGGCATAATGTCAAAGATGAATATATACAATATCTTAAAGTGCCATTGACATATTTCTTCCTTATCCATTTTCATGTTGGTATGAGCTGAATTTTCTTCATATGCTTAAACCAAAACACTATATTTTGACAGATTGAGCAGAATCTGATCTGAGAATCCAGCTGTCTTCTGTTATGCCAGACATTAGAGAGATTTGGCAAATGTAAAATAATGTGTCGCTCTTCCTAGAACTTTTTTTATTTTGAAAATAACGTTATTTTTGGTAAAATATGTTATTGATGTTAGCATGTGATGTGTTTATTATTATTGATCTAAATGAATTAATAAAAATATTTTATAACGTGTTTAGTTATAGGATAGGCCCTGAGAGAGGCAGTATATGGAAACAAAACCTCACTGGGGTCTTGGATAGTTTTGAAAAGTGACAAGTGTGCTGAGACCAAACCAGTGTGAGAACCACTGGGGTAGAAAGACAAGAGCATTTGGCCACTGAAAACTTTTTTGTAAATGTAACTTCTGCTCATTATTTTGTGAGTTGGGGTAAGTTATGTAATTCTGAGCTGTAGTGATGTAGTTGATAAAGTGGAGATGATAAGGCCCACTTCGCATGGTTTTGGAAGGGTTTCTTTCATGGGATGGTGAACAGGAAAGCACTCTGTAGGCTGGGAAGCACTGGGCAATTGCAGTTGCTCGGTTGATGTTTGTCTCTAGCACGGACTTACAGGCCTGACAAGATACTGAAAGCTCACAGAATTTTCCTTTACCTCTTTAGTCTTGATTTGCCCCTCTCAATCCAGTTCATCAACACCAACAAAGCAAAGATGATACATGCCACCCTTTCATTCGAGGCCTTCCAAGACATCCCCAATTTACCTGTCCCCAGTGACCTTTCACAGGTGCCCTGTGTAAGCAGGACTCAGGGACTCTGGCCAGAGGAGCTCCTCTTGTAGGTCCTGCATCGTGCTTTCCGCTCGGCGGTTTCCTCTGCCTGAGATGCTACAGGGAACTCCTTCAGCTTCAAGGCCTGCTCCAAATCCCCAGGAAGCCATTCCTGCCACTGTCTCCTCTCCTGAATTTAGAAACGGTTTTCTCCTTTTTGACTCTGCATATTAATGAACCTCTTTACATGTGCTTCTCCTGGATCATTTGCTTTTGCAGTTATTTACCCTGAGGGCACTTCTCTGGGACCATGACTCTCATCAAAAGGATGTTTTTATGCTCACTCTGTTATTTTTTTTTTTGCAGAGAGAATTGCTCATATGAAGTATTTAATACATTTGCATCAAGTAAAATTGAACTAATAAATATGCCAAAGCCTTTTTTATATGGTGAGAATAATTTGTTTATAGGGGATAAGGTGGCATATGAAGCTTAAATTCTTTTGAAGTCTGAAAACAATTCCTTAAGCATGACTTGTAGGGGAGAACATCAAAAGATTACTTGTGATTTTCTTATTGAAGTGGGTAAATATTGCTTCCCTCTCACATGTCTCTCAGAACTTCCTGTCCCTGGTGCCACACGTGTCATGCAGAGCTTTGTAGCACACCTATTTTCATTTCCGCGAGCCAGTTTGGTAAGTTGATTCAATAAATTGAAGTGAAAAAAAAAATCAAACTGTTTGCAGTACATTTCAGAAAACTTCCTTTGCTTTTGTTTTCTATTTTTTACTTTTCAAGAATTGGATGGCTTCTTTAGACATTACTGAATTATATTTTCAGGTCTTTATTTCCTGTTTAAAGATGGCCACATGGACTCCCTGTCCCTCTTGGTAAACTGCAAGATCAGGGTGGAGTAGTGCCAACTGACTGGACTTCTTCCACTGAAGGAAATGTTCTCCACCACTGCTGAAAACAGCACACTAGCCACTAGTCAAATTGTTTTTGAGCAGATGAAACATGGTTACTGCAACTAAAAAACTCGCTTTTAATTTCTTTTTAGTGTAATTAATTTAAGCATGAAATTGAATTTAAGTAACAGTGACTAGTGTCACTTTAGTCGGCAGCAGGCTGTGCATCACAGACTTTTGCTGTCTGGGACAATTGGCATAACACCTAAAAGTAACTAAAATTACTCTTTTTACTTCGGGAAATACAGAACAGGTAATGCCTTTTATTTTATAACTGAATGAATATGGAAGAAGAACTTACGACGAGAGGCAAAAAGTGGAGAAAATAGAAACACCAAAACAGAAACACAAAGTGACCGATCCACGCTGGAACTGAAAACAGGTGAAGGCAGCGGTACGCAGGACATTGGAAGGATTCTGGGAGTTCATTAGATAAACGTCCACCTTACCGTGCATTTTATTTCGATTGTCTCGAGATTATTATCACTTCAAATATTAACCTTTTACAGCCCTGTCATTCATCGCTCATTGTTCTGTAATTGTTTTCCTTCATCAAACAAAGACAGTTGGTGTTCCCTAAGATAATTCTAGAATGTCACTGAGATGAAAGGACTTTTTGTGCTGCTGCAGTAATGGCCAGAGCAGTGCATAAAACTAAGTCAAAGGCGGGTGTGCATCTGAATTTGTTCAGAAGCACGACAAAAGGACGTAGCAGGAAAACAGTATCCTTATTAATTGAGAAAGAAAAAAAAAATACTGTTTTAAGTGTTATGGGAAATTTGATATATATTACTTCTTCCTTTGTCTCCTCATTCTTTTATTAAATGATCTCCGAAGCTGTACAATTTAAGATGTTGATAATTGGCAAACATGTTTAGTAAAGGTCATTAGCTTCCATTAAAAAAAAGTTAATAGCATTCTCTCCTTTGTAATCTCTAGACTGAGAATAATATTGATTCAGCTACATCTGCTAAAGCAGGTGGTGGGCCTACTGACCGCTCTTCCAGGAAATCAAACCCACAACAATATTGTAAAAATGGATACTGTCCTTAAAGACCACCACTAAATTCCAGAAAGCAGTACATTGGAAATACTGCCTGTGATTTCAGCCAAGCAAACCGTATAGTTGAAAACAGAATACATTTATTTTAGACTCCTTCTAAGAATATTCCTTTTCAAACCTTTTCAATGATCACAAAACCCTTTAAGTAGTAATCTATAACATTGCCATAATTCACTAGTATTAGAAAAAAAGCAGTAAAAAGAAACTTTGAAGTAAGTTTCATTATGCGTTACGTCTAAAAATGGCCGTGTTTCTTAAACTAATGGTCCCAGAGCATCGTGAAATCGATCCACGGGGGCTGGATAGCGGGGTTCGTCTCTTCAGGAGAACAGGAAGGGACAGCCTAGAGTATGTTGCAGATAGTCAAGAGAAACATTATATGAAGAAGTTTTCTTTAATTAGATAAAATATATGCATTTGTATAATGCTTCTGTTGTATAATGTTTTTATGTTGTGGGTTACCTTGCCAAAGTCTGTTTTAGTGAAACATTTGATTGATTTATCACTAGTTCAAAACAGGGCTAAAACGTCCACACTCAGAAGCACACATTTTTGCCTAGTTAGCAATGGAAAAACTCTTAAAAAGATAAACAAATATATATAAGTTAAAAATTATAAAAATATTACAAATATAAAATTATATTTAAGGACATTTCCTTGTTGATTATTTGGGTTAAAAGTGAAATTATGGCCCGGCTGGTGTAGCTCAGTGGATTGAGCGCGGGCTGGGAACCAGAGGGTCCCGGTTCGATTCCCAGTCGGGGCACATGCCTGGGTTGTGGGCCAGGTCCCCAATGAGGGCCATGTGAGAGGCAACCATACATTGCTCTTCTCCCTCCCTTCTCCTCTCTCTGAAAATAAATAAAATAAAATCTTTAAAAAGTGAAATTATGAAGGGTTTGTTGAATTGAAAATTTAATTATATGGGAAATCTGAGTATCGTTTCATTTTATTTTGGTAGTTAATGGTGCTTGGAACTTTGTGGGCCCTTTCAATCTTGAAATCCATGCTCTTCAGATCTGGGAATGTTTCTTGAATTACTTCTTTGGTAATCTTCCCTTTATTTCTCTCATTATTCTTTTCTGGAACTTTTATTTATATGTACCTTTAATGGACAGATTAGCTAATTTCTTAGTTTCTACTGATGTGTTGTTTTCTTGTTGTACCTTCTGAAAGATTTCCTCATGTTTACCTAAACCTTCAATTGGATATTTTATTTCTTCTGTCACCTTTTTAACACCCAAGGGCACCTTTCTCCCATTTTTTTTTTTAAATACAGGCATGCCGCTTTTCATTGTGTTTCATTTCATTACAGTTTATAGACGTTGCATTTTTTACAAATGGGAGGCAAGACCCTTCACCATGAAAAAGATTACAACTCTTTATTGCTATACTCACTTCATTGCGGGGGTCTTGGCCCCACAATACATCCGAGGTAGGGCCTGTATTGTATGTTCTGGTTTAGTGCGCTTGTGCCTCTGGACAGTGAACTTCACACGAGCTTTACAATTCTCCCTCACCGCCCCCACCGTAGTTATGGGGAACAGGATGGCTGTAGATGATTCAAGTCCTTTTCCATGGTGAGTTAGGCTCTGATTATAGCCAGCAAGTTAATCTCCGTTCATTAGTTTCTCCTGAGGCCTTATTTAAGCACAACAGCGTGCGCCGGCGTGTCTCCAAACGTTCCTTTTCCCTCCCTCTACGGGCGCCCAAAAGGCTGTGTCTGGCTACTTACCTGTGAGTGCCTGGTTGGGCTCCCGGAGGGGAAATTCACAGGACGGGGGAGGTCCCCGCTCTGACTGGGCGCTCCTGCAGTGTCCGACGCTACCGTCATCCACGCTGCGCCTCGGGCAGGTAGTCACCTGCAGTTCGGTTCTGCTGGCCCGCCGCCTTTCCCAGGGCTGTCGCTGCACCGAGCCAGCTCCGGTAAATGTCTTCCTTTTTTCAGGGCTGTTTCTGCGCCTGAGTCTCTGCTCTGGTGAGTTGTAAATAGTTCCTTTTTGTAACATCGTATTTCATGTTTGCAATGTCTTCACTTATCTCTAAAAATGTATATAGTTTTTTATATTACTTCATCCTCCTCGCCCAGTCTCTCTTTCCTACATTTTGCTCTTTTCCTTTTGGACTAGTATTCACATTGAATATCTTTGTCAAATATCTGGTGATTATTATAACTGTTGGCACCTGCGCAGTACAGTGCTGCGGAGAGGCTGGTTGGAAGCTCTGTGTGGGGGTGGGTCCGGGGACAGTGGTCTGCGTTGTACAGTGAGCCACCCGGACTTTGTGGGATGACTGTGTCGGTGGCTTAGACCTTCATTCTTTGCCTTCTCTCTCCATTCCTAAGTTCACTTTTGGATTTTTATTTAAATTTTAGAATATTTGTTATCCTGCTTTGTTGTACTTTATGTCACATATAAAATTTAGAATTCAGTTTAGAATTTAAAATTTAGAATTTAGTTTTCTAAGGAAATTCCATACCATTTTCCACATTGGCTGCACCAGTCTTCACCACCAACAGTGCAGTAGGGTTCCCTTTTCTCCACAACCTCTCCAACACTCGTTGTTTGTTGATTGGTTTATGATGGCTATTCTCACAGGTATAAAGTGGTATCTCATTGTGGTTTTAATTTGCATCTCTTTGATGGCTGGTGATGCTGAGCATCTTTTCATATATCTGTGGGCCCTTCATGTGTCTTCTTTGGAGAAGTGTCTGTTAGAGTCATTTGCCCATTTTTTAATTGGGTTGTTTGTCTTCAAGGAGTGGAGTTGTTTGAGTTCTTTACAAATTTTGGAGGTAAACCATTGTCTGAGGTATCGATGGCAAACATTTTCTCATACAGTTGGTTAACTTTTCATTTAATGCTGTTTTCTTTAGCCATGCAGAAGTGTTTTATTTTGATGAGGTCCCATTTGTTTATTCTTTCCTTTATGTCCCTTGCTCTAGGGGACATATCTGAAAATACCGCTGCATGGAATGTCTGAGATTTTCCTGCCTATGTTTTCCTCTAGGACTTTTATGATGCCATGACTCATATTTAAGTCTTTTATACACATTGAATTTATTTTTGCGTATGGTGTAAGTTGAGTTGGTGATTAAGTTTCATTTTTTTTGTATGTAGCTGTCCAGATCTCCCAACACCATTTGTTGAAGAGGCTATTTTTATTCTATTTCATCCTTCTGCCCCCTTTGTCGAAGATTAATTGACCATAGAGACTTGGGTTTATTTCTGGGCTCTCTATTCTGTTCCATTGGTATATGTGTCTGTTCTTATGCCAGTACCAGGCTGTTTTGATTACAGTGACCTTGTAATGCAGTTTGATATCAGGAATTGTGATCCCTCCTGCTTTGCTCTTCTTTCTCAAAATTGTTGCAGCTATTCAGAGTCGTTTATGGTTCCATATAAATTTTTGAAATGTTTGTTCTATGAAACATGTTAATGGTACTTTAATAGGGATTGTGTTGAATCTATAAATTGCTTTGGGTAGTATGGACATTTTGATGTTAAATGATGATGTTAAAAATATTGGATATTGAAATTTATTAATGACTTTTTGCATCTAAAATTATCATGTGTTTTTTCTGTCTTATCCTTTTAATGTGGTGAATTAAATACATTGATTTTCAAATGCCCAACTAATATTGCACTCTTAAACCCATTTGGGGCATGATTATTTCTACATATTGCTAGACTTTGCTAATGTTTTATGTTTTTTACATGTAAGTTTATGAAAGTGACTTATCTGTTGATTAGTAATTTTCTTTCCTTAAAATGTCTGCATCACATTTTGGTATCAAATTTTGTTGCTCTCAAAAAAAAAAAAAGGAGTCACTAAATATTTCCTCTTTTTTTGATCTCTACAAAGTTTTGTGTGATATTGGGTTATACTTTCTTTAAATGTTTGGTAGAGATGAAAATAATAGCCTCTGGATCTGAAAGTTTATTTGGAGGTTATTAATTATAAATTTGATTTTTAAGAATTGATATGCCACTACTCAGATATTTTATTCCTTCTTATATGATATTATTTGTGTTTTCCTAAGAATGTATCCATTTCATCTATTTTTCAAAATTACCAGAGTCAGTTGTTTATAACACTCATTGTAGTGACTCCCCTTTGTATTCTGATGTTAGTCGTTTGTGTTTTATTCCTCTCTCTTTTTCTCTTTATTTTAGTCTCATCTGGGGTTGATTAATTTTATTAGTTGTTTCAGAGAAACAGCTTTTGGCTTTTTTTTCCCCTATAAGATCTATGTTTTATTAATTTCTGTGCTCATTATTTCCTTACATGTATTGTCTTTGGATTTATATCCCCTTATTTTTATTTTGACTCTGTCTGCCTTTAGTTTAAAGGAAACCAGTGACATTGGGTTTTTTAAATGTGTACTTTCTTAAAAATCCATCAATGGAGTATATGGAGTGGATAATTTAATAATCTATTAAAGAGTCATAATGTTTAAAATTATATTTAATTAATATTTCCTGTGAAAAAATTTCCAACAGCTTTTTAAGATAGAAATTTGAGATATTCTGATAATGTTATTGGGAAAAATCTATATAGAACTAAAAGATATTGATTAACATATGTGTTAGAGAAAAAATTACCCAAAATAGCAATATAGCTAAAATTGAAAGGAAGAATTAAGTATAGGGATTCTTGGGGGTATAATAAGGTGATATGCAGAATATTGAAGATATTAAATATTACTAAGAGTTAATTTTAAAAAGCTACATGTAGATGTCAAATTAGTTACAATTGTTGGTATACCTTAAATGTTAGGGGGAAATGGAAAAGAACTCATATGTCATTAGTGTTACTTTCAGAAAAGGTAAACATTAAGAGACTAAATAATCCTCCATCTGTAATTTAAAGAATTCATTTATTATGGATCAGCCTTATGAAAATTCTGGAAGTTGTGAAATAAATTTTTTCAATGTTAATTACTTACACTTGGGTTAAAAATGTACTATTATCAAATTACTATTGATTGGATTGCAAAATTGAGTCTTAATAGGATTTCAAAATTGCTATAAATTTATGAAAACAGCTTCCATTTTCATATTCTACTCATTTTGCCTTACATTTCTGTTTTAATAATCTTTTTTTAAAGATTGTTTATTTATTTTTATAGAGATGGGAAGGGAGGGAGGAAGGGAGAGAAACACCGATGTGTGGTTGCCTCTCACATGCCCCCAATTGAGAGCCCGGCCCATAACCGGGCATGAGCCCTGACTGAGAATTGAACCAGCGACCCTTTGGTTTGCATAGAACTGAGTGCCTGAGCCACACCAGAAAGGGCTGATAATCTTTCTTTTAACTGCTTTTGTTGAATGGTGTAGGAGTCTAAATTAGCCTCATTTAAAATACCATTATTTTCCAGCATGTATAGGAAATTTGTTATGAAATAAGCTTTTTATGTATATTTGTGATGAATGGACATTATCTCCAGATTACTAGTAATGGCTGAATGATATCATTTGTAATGATTAGGATATAGCTTTTGCACTGTATTGGTAAAGAATTCTTAAAGAAAAAGGAATGACCAGTTTAGAAACCTAGATTAGGGCTTCTAATCTAGGACAGTGTTTATAACTTGTTAGTGATCGCGTATTTAGCATGTGGTGCACAGTATACCAATCTGCTTACATGCTGAGTCTCATTTAGTGTTCACAAATAACCGCGTAAAGGAGATACGTGTGACCCCTTTAACAGGTGAGACGGCTGAGGACTAAAGAGGCTGAGCATTTGCCTAAAGTCAGTTGAGTGTTACTGAAATTTAATCCAAGAAATCTGATTACAGTGTTCTCTCAATCTATTTTTTAAGTAGAGAATAAGAGAAATAAATATTGCAGTTCTCTATTATTTAAACAAATGGAATCATGGAACTCAGTGTTATCTCTCAGGTGAAAGGTATTTATAGTTCTTGGATTACCATTTAGAGCGTTTTAATGTTTGAGATGATCTTTTATAGTCAAAGATACCACTGAGAATAAACAGAAAGAAGCTTTTCTTAGTCTCTGAATATCCTTCTATTTAGAAAGTGGGCTAACTTTGAACAAAGTTATAGTTATTTTCCTTCACCCCTCCACCCCCAAAGAAGTGATAGTTTATAGGCATCAACCATATACCGCTAACGTCAACACCTGTATTTCACTGTTGAGACAAGGTTTAAGCATATGGGTGGGACAAACCTGCAGATGATACAAATAATTAAAACTGGTTTTTTAAAGTTCAAGGGCTCAAGTTCAAAACTCACTACAAAGTTTTATTTCTAAAAACCACACAACCCTTAAAATTTTAGCTTTCATTTCTCAATGGTCATTTTATGTTCAAATGCTAACTATTTCCTGGGTTTCTTAGACAAATGGTTTTACTCTGGTAGCCCCAGCTGCCATCCGCAATTCTCTCTGAAATGTAAGCTATTTTTGTTGTGTTCAGGGAAAGAATTGGTCCCTGGGTAGGTAAAGCTGACTGAAGAAAAACATGCCCCACCCAGAAGGATGTTGCCTCAGTGCTTTCAAAAATGCATTTTACAATTGAAAGTAAATTGCTAAAATGGTGGAGACAGATTTAACCATATTCTGAATATGATCAAAGAGGAATGTGAAATTTGGTAGAGGATTTTTTTTTAATGCCAGGGTTATGTAATTTCAAACTGGTGTTCTGATTAAAACAGAAAGGAATTCCCTTCTGAAACATAAAACAAAATTTATATTAACAGCTTTCTCATAAGATTGCTTTTGCAATCTCTGTGTTTTGTGCCAATGAGAAATAAAAATTAATGTTCTTGGTTCTTTATCTTGTTATTTATGGTGAAGTCTCATGCTGTGTATGCATGGTGTTTTTACTATGCCAGAATCTCTGACTTTTCATAAAGTAATTTATTATAAAGCTTATATATCTTCCTTTAACTAAATTGAAGAGAGGAGATGTGATCGTCTCATGCAGTTTATTGCTCTTGTGCTCTCACGTGATCACTCAGTGTGGAATGTAGTTCACATGAGGACTTCATATGATTGCTTTCAAATTTATTCAGTTTGTGTTGCTCTGGAATTTACAATGTCATGGCTATTATTTTTTAAACATCTTTACCTCATTTTACTTCCGATTCATCTCCAATTGTATATCCTTTTCAATCTCCTTATAAAATAAAACTAAAACAAAGCAAACAGCTAAAGAAGAACATTACTTGCAAGTATTTTGTGTTGTAATAAATGAGTTGTTTTACTGTCAATTTTAAGAACATACAAACAAGAGTAATACATGAGCTAAGTGATCAAGACACTGTAAATGCATTTATTCTTTGCTTTATCTAGAAGAAAACAGGGTCAAATCAGCCTTTGTCTCAAATGTTTACTAATATCCTGAAGCATCCTTAGAGTTCCATAACAAGTTTGATTATATACTAAGTATAGACAGGCTTCACCACATCTGCATTTTGAATGCAGGAGCTCAAACTGTGTATTTCAAAGTTGAGGCCATGCAGGACAGAGACATGGATACTGTGACTCACCCAAGGGCTCTCACCCATGTGGCAGATCCAGAGAACCGACCTAGGGCTCCCGACTTCCAGCCCAGTACTCTCTGTAACACCATGCTGCCTTCCCTAGAATCTCACATATCTTAGTATGTACACAGCCATGTCTTAGAATATATATAAATATGCTTTGTGCTTCTCTGTGAATATAAGTGTACACGTATTGGTGCGAGAGCAAAGGAAGTGGTTAAATCAGAGAATGGGAAGGCATGGGATTTAACACACATGACAAGTAAAAGGTGTTTTAAGCCATGAAGGTCATTGTGAGTCCTTGATCTGTCAACAGAAAATTTGAAGAAGCTGCAAGAAAAGGAAAATATATCCCCCAGAAATTATAGTCTGTTGAAAGCTTAAGCTGAACATGAACAAAATACAATGGTTACAGAGAAAATGTGGTCCAGTGTCATCTCTGATGAAAATATTTGAATTATGTGCTTTTCTTCCGCAATCAAAAGAATGCATAATGTAGAATTGAACAATAATGTGAAATAATAAGCAATTATTTATGTAAAATTTAGGAATCACTGCTTAGAAAATACAAAGATGTTTGAATTTGATTATTTTTCTTTTTTCAAGAGACGTCTGTTTAACTAATGCATTCAACCTACTATTCCTTTTCACCCTTATCTGGGAATAGGTCTTATTGTTTGAACTACTATAATGTTGTTTATTTTCTAATTTATATGTTTCTATTAAATATACATTTGAACTATCTCTTGCATCTTTCTCCTTACCTCTATTATTATAGCAACAACTTCTTTTCAAAGCACTTTTTACTTGACAGTATTAAACAGTGAAAGCTCTAGGAGTGATGCTGTATTGACAAAGCTGACAGATCTCCTACGGAGCTTCAGACTGATCATTTCTCTCTAATGATGTAAAAAATGTTTTAAAATGCCGTCCACAAATTAGTAGACCAAGTGCACAATGTGATACGCAGTGAATTGTGCAAATTTAAGGACACTTGTAATCGCCAACTATCCATTGTGGGTTGGTTCTAAACTTAAAAATAACCAAATTTTTGCCTTCCAAGGTTGTGTTTTCTTATTTAAGATGCTCAAAGCTATTAAGTGGCCCCTGTCCTCAGAGAAGGACAATTTTGCAGATTAGATGTTGTTTGTGTGGCTGTCCTGTAAAGAACTGGTAGGAAGTTTTTTACCCAGTCCCTGCTTCCTCAGGGTCCCCAGCAGCTCTTGTTTCCTGTGGACACAAACACTCCGAAGGTCTGCGCTGTTGCCTTGTGTGGGCCTCAGAGGAAGGGAGGTGCGCTGTCTTTCATCTCCTGGTCGCAAACAGCGAGCCGGTGAAATGGGTGGAGGAGATCCACGTGTAGGGGAGCCCGCTCACCAGGTGAGAATGCCCCTCCACCTGCTGCGCTTTGCTCTCACCGCATAATTACTAAATGCATCTCAAATTCTTGCAAAACATGACCCAGTCATTTAAAACAACGTTCGTGATGATTTTTCCAAAGCCTAAGCGTGTCTTTTGGAGATTATAGATTGTTTTTTATAAGAAAATTAACTGGTCATGTAAAACTCTTGGCAGAGGGCAACAAATAGCTCAAAACATCTCGTTTTTCTTAAAAACTATATTTGACATAGTTACTTTTAAAGTATCTAAGAATAAATCCAAAAGTATTGTTTTCTGAAACAAATCCCACCACATCCACTCATTTTATTGCACTTATAACCTATATAGGTAAAATGTTTCTCTTTATAACATTTATCTGAAAGACTTAAAGTAGTGTTGATTTTTATCTTTCTTTCAATTTAATTTAATACATTTTTATGGATCTCATACCATGTACTAGGCATGCTTCTGAGGAAAACCCTGGCCTCACAGAGCCTTCTAAATCAAGTGAGCAAACATTTACTCTACTAAATATGTGTAGCTATAAAAATAATAAATTAATAATCCATGGAATAAATGCAAAAACATATAAGGTGCAGAGGTAGCCCAGAGGAGAGGTGAAGCATGGTGCAGTCAGGGAAGGCTTCTGAGGAGGACTTATCTGACCAGATTTTTGACAGGTAAATTTACCCAACAGAGAAGAGTTGATGGAGAGAAGGGGTGTGAGTAATCCAAGCCAACAGACGGTGTTATGCTTTGAATGGTATCAGGATATGACCTTACTTGGATCTTTAACAAGTTTAGGTCTTTGCCAAGTTAAAATGAGGTCTTTAGGGTAGGCTCTAATACCATACAATCAGTGTCCTTGTAAAAGGGGGACATTTGGCAATGGTCTAGCACACAGAATACCATGTGAACATCAGGGAGAGGCCAGGTGATAACATCTATTATATCCCCCATAGCTCTCAGAAGGAACCGCCTCTGCCAACATCTTGATCTCAAACTTTCTGTCCTCTAGAATGGTGAGACAATACATTTCTGTTGCTTAACCATCCAGTTCGTGGTGCTTTGTCATGGAAGCCCTAGAAAATGAATGTAGATTGGCAACATCTTGGAGGAAGTACAGAAGAAAAAAATACTAGTTGTTCGAGGCAGTACCAGTGGTTCTGAATGCATGGCTCCTAAAAGCGAGTGGTGGCCAAGTCCCAGAAGTGAGGCTCTCATCAGTAGACAGCAGTGATTTCCCAAGGGCGGTGCCCAGGAGTTGGACTTTGTCATGTAGGTAATGGGGAATCAACCAGCAGAAATCTTATTTAACAGAGTAATATGGTCATGTTTTTGTTTAAAAAAGACCAAAATGGCAGCAGTGTGAATGCTGTTTTGGGGGGAAGAAAGAGTGGTGGGGGGAGACACTGTAAATACAGGTCTCCTTGGCCACACTTACCTTTGTCTGGTGATGCTTGGGTGACTTAAAGGTATCTGCAGGGCAAACTGCAGGTGGTACCAAAGATGCTGTCCTACAGCAACTCACATCTCAAACCAAATCAGTGGGAAGTTCATTTACGTGTGTGTTCTCCACATCAGCTAAAATCAAAGAATAAGGAAAATGCTGCCTGATTCTTAGGAAAAATCTTTCCTTTAAATTACAGTCATTATACTCCATGGAAAGTACATACTAAATAGGGATTTTCTTGATTTGTGAGGAATAGACTGCATATAATAAGGTATATTTTGCTAATCGCAGGCTCTCTTACTTACTAATGGACAAGCCCCCTGAAGAGCTAACCACTGTCTTTCATTGGCTCTTTATTAGGTAGCCTGCAGTGTAGATAATCATTTTCACTGAGTCTGACATACAGCCTGGTTGAGCTAGCCTGGAGAAATTCATAGGTTGAAACGCCAAAGTCTTAGAAGTGAAAATTACAAAGCTGAGAGTACTTGGAGCCAGTTGGTCTATTCAGTACCCGCTTAGTGTTTGACAGTATTATAAAGGAGCATGACTGAAAATAAGAACAACTCTAAAAATACATTTTTGTTGCTTGGCAAATTATTACTTTTAGTATGGCTGTTAAATACCTCTTTGAGCTTTGGTCTTTCTCTTTTTGGCATAGGCTTAGTCCATGTGCCAGCATGTTGACATTTTCATCCATGGGGCCACTGCACATCTGTGCAGAGCCTTACCCACTCACACTGATAAACTTTCTTGTTCTATAATCATTTCGCATTTATTTACATAAATATGTCTGTATCTATGTAAATACATTATTTAATTGTTTCTTATGTATTTCCGAGAAGACAACTCCCCTCCCAGCCACTATTGGCTTCTCAAACAGGCAACAGAAATAAGACTAGATTATCATGTTAACTATGGAAAGGGGGGAGATTTCTAAAGAGTTGACCGTGAAAAAGTGTATAGTGCAAAAGCAAAATCCTGTAATAATTAGCAGCCTGAACTGTACTTTGGATTCAGGATATTGTTCCTCCAAAGCTCTTTCAGAAGTGGCACAGAACTGTGAGAAGGGCAAACGTGGCTGCAGGGTTATAATGCTGTGTTGACAATTTGTGGCATGTACCACATCCTTTTCATACATCAGTCACTTCATCACATACAGTGGTGCCTTGGTACTCATTGTTCATTTGTTCCGGAACTTCTTGACAAGTGCCGAAACCAGTGAGTACCAAACAATGAAGCGTTTTCTGTTGTGGAGTGGCGTCGTGACTCGTACAAGTCCTAGCAAGTGTGACGAGTCCTGAGCAAGTGCCAAGTGCTGAAACTTTTTTTGCTTGTCCAAGCACAATGAGTACAGGGTTTCATGAGTTCTGAAGGTAACGAGTACTGAGGTGTGACTGTACTTCCTACATTTTACTTTAATTCTCATCATACTATACGGGATTATGATTATCCTTATTTCATATGGATTCTTAGAAATATTAGTAAATTGTCTAATAAGTTAGGTACATGGTGAAGATGGGTTTTCACAGGAAGAAAGAACCATTGGGCAAAACAGTGTCAGGTGTTCATAGGTATGGGGGGGGTTCGCATGTATGTTTGTGTGGTGTGTATGTACATGTTTATGTTTGTAGTGTGTGAGTGTGTGCAGTGTGTGTGTGTGTCACTTGTTGGAGTTAGGGGCTGCAGAAGGACAGAGGAGGGTTCTTCCATCATCCTTGAGGAAACTGTATTGCTGTGACCCACAACAGATAATATAATTGACTTAGCATTTGAGAAAATATGTCAGTATTTACTAGGCTATCTCCAATGAATTGTGATTTGAAAAATATTTGTACTTATAAATATGTATTGTACAGACCTTTCCTCCTTTTTTTCAGACTTACCATTCCCATGGGGGCAAACACTTGTCATCTGCAACTTCATTCAATACCAAAAACCAAATGATTCAATTCTCCAAGGGCCTAGTGTGGAACTTCCTCATTAACTGAAGGAGAATGCCCACATTAAAATGAAGCAGACTCAGAAACCCTTTATAGACCTGCAGAATGCCCCTAATCTTGTATTTAAAGGTCCAGCTTGTGCGTGTGGATTCTGTAATGTCTAAATTTAGTTGGCAGTTCTACTTGCTATGGTTCATTTATTCAAAGAGAGGAGCTTAAGGAAGTGTGTTTTGAAATGTATAGGTTCCTGATTGCAAAGTCCCCCTCCCCAGGCAGGTATATTTTGGCAGTTTAACATCTCTAGATTTCTGATGGAGGGATTTGTTTTCCCTCAACTTTAAATATTTCAGTCACACTAAAACTTCTATTTTTTGGTCTCCTTTTTTTTCCAGATGGAAACATCTATTTGACAAGATTCAACTTATATAAACAAATGCAAATGTTAAACTTCCAGAATAAAAGACTAGAAATATATTTCACTTTTTAGATGCTCTGTGACCTAGGAAAATGTCTGCCAGTTGGCAGCAGCCACTCCATGTAATCACGGTGTTGACCTCAGCTGTGCCTTTCCAAGAACTCAAATGGTAACAGAGTTCTTCCAGTGGGAAAGGGAATGCTCGGCTTAAACATTTTGTTTTCAATTCTTTCACACCTGCTGCTGGACCCAGGGAGGAGGCTTGCAAACACAGAGATACAGTGGGAGAGATCGTAGGTCAGGGCTACAAAAACAAGCGCTGTTTGTTTTACAACAACAAAAAATGACCACTTCCTCTCTGAAGAGCAGTGATAAGCACTCCTGGAGGCTGTGTTGGGCTCTTAATGAAATTAGTCTTTCTATGTTGTCACAAAAAGAGCCTGTGGCCTTCATTGTTAATGCAAGAGTTCACACCCTACTTCCTCAATTCCACCCCTTCTTTCTCACAAGCCTCCTTCCTCTTGCTTCCAGCCCCCACAAACCTAAGGAGGGCACAGACAAAAACAGCACGTATGCAAACACACACACACACACACACACACACACACACACACACACACAGCTCATAGCTCACAGCAATACCAACCTTTCGGGTTGCAAACGGATTATTTAAAATGAAGCAGAGAAGTATAAAAGAAACGCACATTTCTTCTTCTCCCCCATAAGTGTAAGAATAACCTAAAGTCTGCTGATATGAAGAGAAGTAATTCCAATCCTATATAAATGTGCAGTGAAAGTATTTACTTGCTTATTGCATCAAATATTTATTGTGTTGCAAACATGTCCCAAAAACCAACATGTTTGGTTTTTGTATTAAAAGAGTGGCAATTCAACTTTGTAACATATAAACAAACGTATTCCAATATGCTAATTCTCAGAAGAAAGGTAGTACTTTTAAGCTATAGATTCAGATACAAAGTTTAGTTATTTCTGTTTTTTATTTCTGTTTAGTTATTTAAGAATTTACTTGGGATTTGCTTATTACATTGGCCTTCCTAAAAGACAGTTAAGTAAGGCAGCATCAGCCTCTCTGGGAAAGAATAGACAATAGTGCCCATAGTCCCCATAATGTGTTTGAAAAAGAGACTGGCTTCCTAACAGGACTTCTGTGACAAAATGTTTTGTGGGTTTATGTTTGACTTATAATTCACTAACATAACACAAATACTGGAAGGGACAATTCTGTCATTGATGCTAACAGCATTGTAAAGATTAAAAAGGCCAGTTTAAAGCTATTTTAAGTAATTCTTGTCACCATTTTCCCAGAAACTTGAACCATTTTTTCTTGATAGTTACCATTCATGGCGATAACATTAACGGTGTCAGATTTTATCCGACATCCATAGAGAAAGCCCAGTTTTCTCTGTATCTGTGCAGCACATGTGGCTCCTGAGTACTTGAAATATGACTAGTTCAAGTTGAATGTACTAAAATGTAAAAAGGACAACGGATTTCAAATACTGAGAACAAAAAATGTTCATGGTTTTGTACATGAATTTTTATACAGATTACATGCTGAGTGACAATATTGGGATATATTAGATTAAATGTTATTTATTATTAAAATTAATTTTCCCTGTTTCAATCCTACTTTTAAAAATGTGGCTGCGAAAAATTTTAAATTACACATGTAACTCACATTCCATTTTTCTTACAACAGTGCTATTCTAGGCAATTCATTGTATTTTCTATATTTCGTGACCAGCTAGGAGCATATAATTTGTAAAGTGGAAATTTAAAATTTTTTTTCCCCTCAAAATATAACTTTAAATTTATGGTTGGCTGTTGGATGTCACTTTTGTTTCCCTACAGAGTACCCAGCAGTATTCATTGTGAAAAAGTTAAGTTTAAGAGGAATTTATCTTTTTATCTGTGTAATCTCTCTTCTTTACATGTGTGTATGGCTATGTTTCCAGTATAACTAATGATTACCCTCTGTATTGTCAGATTAAGATTTTGCTTCAAAATACTCTCTCATTGCTGCCAATCCAGCTCCTTTACTATGGCACCGCTCTTTCTAAGTATCTCAGAGATTCTTTCAATTCTAACAATTTGTATATTTTAAAATAAAATTTGAATTTAGCTCTGTAGATCATGACCTACTCCTTCCTGCAAAGGATATAAGCAGTTAGTCACGTCTGTCAGTCAGTCAGCAATATCCAGTATACGCTTTCTTTAGGTTTGGCTCTCAACTAGTGTTTTAAATGACTGTATTTTTCCATCCATAATGTGTACCCACATATTTGGCCCAAAAGTTCAGGAAAAAATCTTTTAATTTTTTAATTCAATTATTTATTTCTATTTAGATACTTGTTTTTTGTATTATAAAGGAATTTTAGCATTTATTTTTGAACATGTTATGGTATAAGAAATACTATGAACAAATAATGACAAAATGCAAGGACAGATACAAGGTATCTCAGGTGCTACTGATGTATAATGCACATCCTTATTTTTCCCTCAAAATTTTGAATAAAAAAGTGTGCAGTACACATGGCAAAATATGGTAAGGAGAATAAGAGTATTGGCTCATAATCTCAAGAAGCTGATTGTTTGGTAGATGAAGAGACTAAAGTTGCACTGAACACTTGGGAAGTAATTTGTATGAGAACATTTCCTATTAAAAGTCAACATTTCTGGCTTCTTCTGAACAGCAGCACTGCCAGCCACTGTCAGGGCAGCGGCGCTGATGTCTGAGGTACGCAGCTGCTGTCCACAGTAGGTGGACGTACAGTCTTCAGAGAGCTGCTTTACATTGTCTGTCTGACTCATGCAGGTATTCGACTTTTCAACTTCTGGTCTAGGTAATTATTGCTGTCCCTTTCAGCTCCCAGTTTCAATTGTGAGGTTCTTGACCTAGTAACTTAGAAATCTTCCTCAAAGGGCTATATCACCAAAGTAGAGTTGGAGCCATTATCCTACTGAAACCATTTCTACTGAAAAAGCAAAGCCCGTAAACAGTCCTTTCCTCCACTAGTGGGAGGAAAAATATCAGGTGACAGTGCAAATAGTAAGCATATGGAAACTCGTGTTACCTACATGAACTTTTTATCACACTAAAATTGAGTATTTGATACATCTAGTTTCTATTGTTAGTGCGAGATGCTTTTTTTGGTAAATAAATACTAGTATGGGATCATTAAAAATTACCTATGTGCTTATGTTATCTAACAGAAAAAGGATAATTGGCATAGTAAAATATTGCTATGTTATTGTTCGTTAGCTCAACTGAGTGGAGAGTAAGATGTAAGTAGTAAGACAGCAAAAAGAGTGACCATTTCTTTCCTACTTGTTCCTGGACATCAAATAATGTGTCTGTCACATAAAATGTGTCTGTCCCTATTGTGAACTACAGTAAGGGAGAGTTGCTCTTATTAGGCGTCCCCAATGAAAGCAATATGATATTAGTTTGTAATATGTTCTTTTAAATACTCATAGATGGAGGAATTCTGTAATGAAAATTAAAAAAAAAATTTTGTAGTAGTGGAAAGGAAGACTATAGTAATATATAGAAGTGATTGTATTATAAAAAATTTATAAAATCTCAATTACATTAAGTGAACAGTAATACAAATTATTGGATCAACATTATCACTTTTTTATTTTTTATTGTTTTTCTGTTACAGCTGTCCCAATTTTCCCCCGTTGCCCACCTCCTCCCATCCCACTCTCTGCTCCGCCAGTCAGTTCCCACACTGTTGTCCATGATCACTTTTTAAAAAATTAGCATATTATTCTTTCTGCAATGTATATAACAGAGTATTTGAAATAATTCCATGTATGATCAGAAAGCACTTTGGAGAATTTTCTACCATTAAACTACAAATAGACATTGTACTGATAATTCATAGCTGGGTCAAATATTTGTTAATAGAGAAAATGCCATTCTTGGCCAATGAGAACGGTGGCTGAAGGAGAGGATGTGACCAGGTCAGATGTGACGATATTGAACTTTGTACTTTGTATTGTTTTCTGTGTGTAAATTCGTTCCTTATTAGGGAAGGACTGGCAAAGACATTAACAACCAATTTTTATTACCTTCCCCTATATACTGAACAACTTTCTAAATTATGTGAGAGGCACAGTTAAATACAAAACATAACCCTTACTTTCAAGAAATACACACTATGTCTTGGAATTCAAGTTGTAAACAGATAACAAATGCTACTTAATAATATGTGATAAAGTTCTGTAGGATTTTAGCAAAGTTTAGTGAAAGCTCTGACCTTGGGAAAGCCTGAAAAGCTTTGTGGTTGAGGTAGAACTTGATGAGGACAAGAATGAGGCCGAATCATTTGGTAGAAGTGGTACAGATATGAGGAAAATTTTGGAAGAATTGCTCTTCGTTCGCCATTTTAATGTTTTATATTTCTTTTTTTGAGTATGGAAAAACAGCTCTGATAAAAAAATAAGAAAGAACTCATTAAAAAAGGAGTATGATAAATTATGCATCAGAATTCTGAGTCTATTTTTTGATCTGTGAAAAATGTACTACTATACTTTTTTTTTTAATTTTCCCCACAATTCCTTATAATAGAGGACATTAGGAAGTTTACCTGGTCCCAACACAGTTCTTTCATTGGTCAAAGAAACTGAAGCCCGGGGGAATGAAGTGATTTGACCAAGATTATTCAGTTGCTTCTAATGTCCAAAATAAATAAATAAATAAAATGATAGCTATTATGCTGGCTGGATTGTACCATTGACAGATTAAACACATTTACAGGACAACGTATGGCCTCAGACATATTTTTGGGAGAGATGGAAGGCTTTTAGGTTAACATTAAACGTAGTACCAAAAGAAAAAAAAGCAGAACTTTGTTGGATGTTCTTAAACTTATTTTTTGGTTCAGTATCATTTATATTGTTTGGTTCAGCATCATTTATATAGATGAATGGTGAGGAGTGGGCACCATGGTTTTTTAGAGTGTTGGGGTTCTTGAAATCTTCACAAAGCCCTTGTGGTTTGATACCTACTTTGGTCTTTACTGTGAAAGCCATCTTTACATTTTTCCCAGAAGAATCTCAGATTAACTTCACGTTATTTATCATTCATGTAAAAGTGTGCACTACTATCAGGCGTAGCTTTTCTGGGCCTTTCTGAAGTACTTGTGCTCGTTCCCTGATGACCAGCCAGGCTTCAGAGCAATGCTTCATCGCCTGCACAAGGTGTGGGCGGGGCCAGGACCAGGCAGAGTTGGGTGGTGTCAGCCACCAGCCACAGGTGGATATTCTCCTGCCCGACTCTGCATTTTGCTCTTCTTTCAACACCCTAAAAGGAACAGAATTTTGCGGGGACCCATGGAAAAAGGGCACACACAGATAAGCAAGGAGGCAGCTCTTACCATCAAAAGTACACTTTTGCCATGTTAAAATACACTTTTAGGAACCAGGCTAACCAAGATCAAAGAAACCATGAACTTGATCTAATCTATGCAAAGTATCATATTAGCACAAAGTACATCTTTTTAAAAATATTTATTTTTAGAGAAAGGAAGCAAAATGTGCATTTAAAAAATATTTATTTACTTTTAGAGAGAGATGAAGGGAGGGAGAAAGAGAGAGAAACGTTGACCCATTGGTTATCCCTCACATGCCCCCAACCTGGTTGGCGACCTGGGCGGCAACCCAGGCATGTGCAACCCAGGCACATTCCTTGACCAGGGCTAGAACTGGCAATCTTGCGCTCCACAGACTGACACACAACCCACTGAGCCACCCTGGTCAGGGTGCAAAGTGTGCATTTAATGGGAACATGTTTACATAAGAGTTGCCATGCTAGTGAAATGAGATGAAATTTCATTATCCATTCATTTGAATACTATATTAGTTAAAAGGATGACTTTTATTTGTATCTTCAATTCATACAGAGGGCCAGTAGCACATTTGTCTAGTAGAATGACAAACAGCTTTTGGCATTATTTGGAAAGATTCTTATAATATTAATAACAGAATAAAATAAAGCTTGAATTTTAACTGCCAGTATTTTTTAGAGAATTATGCCGATGTGTTTATTTAAATAAAGAAACCATTATGCAGTAAAAGTTTGCATTTTAATAACTTGTGATGAGGTAGGTTTGTCTCTAGCAGTTGAGTCTGTTCTATCTGATACTGGGGTGACCCTTTTGGTAATTATTTCTGCTAATCACAGGGCTAAGCCTCTAGTGCATGCTAAGTGGATGTGAATTGATGAGGATGATAGAACTTGAATCTGTTAGTGCCATGAGGAGAATGAGGAGCCAGGGCTTTATAATAAGGAAGGACATAAAAGCACATCTTTACCAGACTCAGCTAAGGGTTTTAGCTTGGAGCTGACATTGTCTTTGAATGGCCCCTGCAAAAAAATAACCAACGCAATTTACTTGCATCTTGTCTTTTTATTTATTTATGGCACACAATCTCTTCCACAAAAATCTGGGGAAGAGTGTCCCTATGGTACACAGCATTGTTGGAGATTATAATTGTGTTCTCTACTCTACCTGTGGTATTGCCTAATTGAATTATGGACAGCAGCAGCATCCCCCACGGGCCTGCTATGATTAGGCTTTTCAAAATTTGTTTATGTTGTATGTTTTATCAGAAACACACTGAGGAAATAGGTTTTCTGCCTGCATTATGAACTTGATTTCTCTGCTTATAATTCATGAATATTTGTCATTGAGTGACAGATTTTGTTGTATGTGTTTGTATTCATTGCTCTCCCGAGTGGCTGTTATATCTCGAATATGCCAGCTGTCTCTTGGGGCCACTTAACAAAACGAGAGGCTTTTCTCAAAGGATAGTATTTTTCTCCATAAAGTAGATCAACTTCTATTTTTCCCTTCATTATTTGATAAAATTAAATATTGTGAAGGAAAAATATTTCCTTTTCAAATTCTTTCACTTGAATGGGACTTAGTGCAGAGATTTTTGTGTTTTTTCCCCCAAACCGAGATAAGTAGCACAAGTACATCTGATGTGAATTTAATGGAGTTACATGGTAAACACTACATAACACATAGACTCATCTTCAACAATGACATTTAATAAGACCTTTATATCAATAAAAGTCTATGGAATGGAATCTGAAATTCTTAAAAATTCTTTATGCTTAACATCTACATCTGCAGATAGGAAATGGATATTTTACTGAGAGAAAATGTGAAACATACTGACTCTGAACAAAGATTATTGTGTCTGCTACTAAATAAGAATAGTATTTTCTCTCCTGCAATGATAAGTAGCCATGAATCCTAAATCAAGTATAGCTAATATTAAAATCTGCATACATTTTAAGATAAGTGAGAATCGTGGTTTGAAGAAAGGATAACACCTTCTGTCTAAAGTACAGTGGATAAAGTCTTGTGGCAACACTGAGACTCAGGAGCTTAGGGGACATCAGCAGGAAGGCGACCATGGTCAGCTCAAGTGTCAGAGATTAGTGAGAGCAGGATTACTTCTCAGACTGTCAAATTTCTGTTGGAGGCTTCAGTACTGCTCTGAATAAATTCCTGGCTGACTGATGGAAAGTTCAGTGTGCAGAGAGTGAAAGTAGCAAGCATCTCTAGAGCTCAACTACTTAGTACACATGGGACAAATTCAGGGCTATCAAAAAGCTACTCAAGAAGAATTCAGCCCATGGAAGTTGAAGGAAAATGACTTACTAAGGAATATGATTCAATGGAAAATAAGGCCTCCTTCAAAGGAAACAAATCTTGACACAATTTGCATATTAAAATTATTCTGATTTGTAAATCTTTTGTTCCAGAGACCAGGTAAACTGTGAAATAAGAATACATGTGGTATAGGAAGCCATCTTGCTTGGTCCTCAAGACCGGTTTTGTGGTGGTACTTATATCCAGAGAGGGGATCCCTGTCAGTCGGCAGGGGCCCATACACATGCATTCATTGTTCCAACATCTAAGCAAGAAATTATGTGGACCTCTTCCAGTTAGAAGATCAGAATGGGTCTTGGAAATCTTATTTTAGTTGAACCACATGATCTAGTAGGCAAGGGCTGCTTTCTCTTACCTGGCTCCTCTCAGCCTCCCTGTGTGGATGCACCCCGTCCATCAATCTGTGGTTTATCCATTACCAAGAGCTGGGATTAAGCCTGTCCACATGAAGTTAACTGCGTCCCTTTCTAAAGAGGATCACATCACATTTTTTTTTTTTTAAGATACTCATATACCTTTTCATTTTGGGGAATACAAAAATGAGGGTAAAAAGACCACAGGTTTTGATGAGGCTAAAAGTACAAGTGTGTGTTATGCTACCAGATAGCATGTCAAGCATCATTAAATATGTTAATAGTTTTCTGAAGACCTCCCACTTAATCAGCAGTACTCCCCAGAAAAAAATTTTCCTAGCCAGGATGAGGGATTCCACTGGAACCTTCAGCATTGGAATACAGCCAAGAAAGCCTCTATGAAAATAACGCGGATTACGTCATATTGTGAAACCTAGAGAGTTCCTCTTCTGCCATTTTCATAATTAAGAAGACCCTAAATGATGAAACAACATGTAAAGGCAGAAAGATAATTTTCAGCCTCAGAGTTACAAAAGCTAAAGTTAATTGGGAATTTTTTATGTGCAGGCAGTGTGCGAGATACAGACAGTGCCGGGCAGGGCAGAAGCAGGCTTGCCATAGTGAGTGTGCAAAACACAGGGTTAGTTCCGATATTCTTGTTTATTAATTATTGTGTCACTCTCCATATGAACAACTGTATGAGAAATACTTCATTTTTTGTCTCAGCACTTTTGTAAGACAGGTACTAATATCCACCTATTTTTCATGTGAGAAAATTAAAGTTCAGGAAGGTTAAATAACTTGCTTAAGATGAAATAACTATAAAAATCCAGAGCCCTGTTTCCAACTCAAGACTATTTCCTTAGTCTGAATTCTTAACAATTTTTATAACTCTTTTAGAATCTGTAAAGATAGATTGAGATTTGGTTTTACAAAACTTGAATAGTACTTGAATGTCTAAATCACTAGAAATAATGATAATAATAGCTTTCATTAGTTTTGTACTTGCTGTTTCCTAGACATATTGCTTTGTATTTACGTCCATAATGGGTTTTACCATCTGTTTTCTATATGTGGTAAAAATGAGTCTTAGTGAGCCATAGTGGCTTGTCCAAAGTCACATAACTGACAAATGATAGAATACATACTTGAAACCCAAGCTTGCCTGCCCCAAATCTGTCCTGCTGGAAAGCTGTTGTACAAACAGCCATCTGGAAAAATCCTTGCTTCATTTGTAACAAACAAATGGTTAATGACTTTCATATAGAAAAATAAAATAGCAAAAATAAACTGCAGAGGATGGAAAAATGTACTGAATATATAAAATGCAGCAACAGGAAATAAGCAGAGAAAATAATTATGTCAATAAATAAATTTTTAAACTTAAAATATAAAGAGATTGAAAGACATGCAAGCAGCAACCAACGACATATCATATTTTAAGGAAATAACTGATACCTCATTGTGGTTTTAATTTGCATTTCTCTGATGGCTAATGATGTTGAATATTCTTTTGTATGTCTGTGGGCCCTCTCTATGTCCTCCATGGAAAGTTGTCTATTCACATCCTCTGCCCTTTTTTTATTGAGTTGTCTTTCTGGAGTGGAGTCGTGTGAACTCTTCATGTATTTTGGAGATCGAACCCTTGTCTGAGGTATCGTTGGCAAATATGTTCTCCCATACAGTCAGTTCCTTTTCCATTTCAATGATGGTTTCTTTACCTGTGCAGAAGCTTTTTAATCTGATATAGTCCCATTAGTTTATTTTTTCCTTTATTTCCCTTGCCTTAGGAGATACATTGTCAAAAATATTGCTCTGTGGGATATCTGAAATCTTACTGCCTATGTTTTCCTCTAGGACTTCTATGGTGTCATGACATATATTTAAGTCTTTTACCCATTTTGAGTTTATTCTGGTGTATACCCTAAGAATTCTGAAGCAATTCAAAAGAACCCTGATGTTCATAGCAGCACTATTTACAATAGCCAAGTGTTGGAAACAGCCTAAGTGCCCATCAGCAGATGAATGGATTAAAAAAACATGGTTCATCTAGACAATGGAATACTACACAGTGGAAAGAAAGAAGAAGGAATTCCTACCCTTTGCAACAGTGTGGACAGAACTGGAGACTATTATGTTATCTGAAATAAGCCAGTCGGTGAAAGACAAATGCCATACAGTATCACTTGTAAGAGGAATCTAATGAACAAAATAAACTAATGAGCAAAACAGAACCGAAGACATGGAAACAAGGAGCAGACTGACAGCTGCCAGAGAAAAGGGGTGGGGAGAAAGATAGAAAGAAGGGCAAGGGAGCAGTCAAGGAACATGATGCCTGGACATGGGCAGTAGCGTGGGGATTGACTGTGGGAGCTGGGGGGTGGGGCAGGATGGGGGAGCAAAGGGGGGAGAATGGGACAACTGTAATAGAATAAACAAGAGTAAAATAGATTTTAAAAAGAAAATAATTGATCTAGAGTTTTTATTTCATTTTTAACAATGTCCAGTGACAGTAAAATATGCGTAAACAGTTGTTTATATGCACTGTTCATGGGAGAACAAACAGCTGATGTTATAAGCTTTTCAGGAGGAAAATTTGGCAATATTAATCTTAAGCCCTAAAAATGGATATTGACTTTGGCTCAGTAATTCCATTATTAGGAATTTATCTTAGATATAACAAAGACTTGATGATATAGTAATTATGTCATCTTTAGAATGGTACAAAACCAAGAAGCAAAGTAAATGTCGAGCATTAGGTTTAGTTAAATAAGTTAGCACGCATTTATAAAATAGAATGTGGTACGAATTTTACCTACGACAGTGCAAATGTAAATGGATTAATAGAAAATATAGTCACAATGTAATAACTGAAAATCAAGATACTTAAGCAGTATGTATACCAACTGCTTTTTTTTAAATAAAAAATATGTCAACTTTTTTTGTGTTAAACTAAGTTCATAGAAAATTTTGAATACATAGATTCTAACATATTAACAATTTTTTTTATGTAGTGCATCTATGATTTTTTTCCTGCTTCTCTAAATTTCTAACTATTCTTGGTTGAGAATATTTAACTAAAAATTAAACTTAAAAAAAGAGTCTAGTATACACTTTTCAAATTTAGTAAGGGATATGGAGTTACTACCAGATTTTTGCAAATAAGAAAAAAATTCTCTGGATTTCCAAACAATTTAATACCTGGTAAATTAGCTCCTAGATATAATCAAAGTAAGAGTTGATGTAATTTACCTGTAGTGATGGGCACTACATTGTATGCTTCTTTATTAATTTATGAAGACTATTGAGATGAAAAAAATACATGTTTCTGATTAAACAGTCATTTGTTTAATAAAATGAGAAACCAGCATCAAGGTGAAATGTATTTTCATAGACAATAGCAGAATGGGTTAATTCTTTATTTTTTGGATGATTAATTCTGCTCATGTTCCCAATGTACAGACTGTGAGCAGTATTTATCTACAGCATTGTTTGCCAACAATGGATACATTTCTTTAATAACTAATAATCCTTGCGTGGAAAATTAAAAAGAATTTCATATTCTCAAAATGAACTTTTTAATGTTGGAAAGCAATACTATTACACGTTATTTCAGTTACTGTCAAAGTCTCTGATGTACCTTTATTAATTACATCCTTATATGATGATCCTGATTATATATTGGGATTGTAAATTTTTTGGTTTCATAGTCTCAGAATATGTTTTCACAATAATTTAGATTTTAATCAGTATTCTTGTAGGATAACAGAAGACTAGAAAATAATGTTTGGTTTTTTTAAATTTACATATACATAAAATGACAACTAAACTGAATACTATTTTTGGTCTCTGATCCTTCTGCTCTTCAAATACAACATCTATTTTTCTTTTCTATCTGTCCTCTATCCATCTTGTCTCTACCATTTATCTACCACCTATTTATTATATATTTTATGTGTGTATATATATAAAAAAGTATTGAATATTAGGAATATAAATAAATGCACAAAAACACACCCTACTAATTGGAAATACAATTGCATACAAAATGTTCATTTTTGAAATTTTATTTTATGAACTATAATAAAAGTATTTTAGATTTGAAAAATGTACTAAATTTTCTCCCAAAAGAGTCTGTACTTTCCCGCTCTCTATAAAAATACTTACTAGAAGTTCATATACATATATATAAACTCTTTCAATACTGTGTACATTCCTTAAGTTTATATAATACTATATGTCAATTATATCTCAATATAGTTGGAAACAAACATTTTCCATAAGTACAAACCAACTTCTGAGGAGGAATGACCTGAGAATTTCTAAACTGAATAAAAATCACTCTTTTGTTTTTTGAAGGCAAAATACAAAAATAGAAAAACTGTATCAGGAAGAAGACTTTGTCCTTACTCATGATGAAAGTTCCTTTCATGCAATTCTTAACACAAGGCCAGAGAACCTGTAATTAACTTTAACCTTTTAACCCGTAGTTCTTTTATTCTCAACAATTTAGATACAAAAACAATTGGTCTTATATGACCTCACGTCTATGATGTTATGTCTCATTCAGTACAATAATAAAACCAAAGCTACTTTTCCATAGTCAACTATCTGCTTGAGTTGGGGCCTCCTGAATCTCATAAATGATTTGTTCCTATTCTGACATCTATTGTTAGAAAAGTACCTTCTTTTTACCATTGCTGAAAAGTGCTGTGTTGGCAGGCAGTGTTTGGGGAGTGCAGACTGTTTTCCTCTCTAGCTGAAAACAGACGGAGGAGAGGAACTGTCTTCCTGTGGCCCTGTGCGGCCCTCCTGGTAGGATGCTCTCTGCAGCTGCACCCCGGCCACCTGGGCCGGTGGCCTTGTTCAATAGCTGGATATCCTGTTCTGCTTCTCTGCTGCTGAGCTGTCCAGTTTGATCGCCTGGGACATGAATTGTGACTTTCCAGGGTTTTAGCCTTGCCAAGGTTAGTTAGGAAAACACAGTTTGGGGTTATACAAATTCCAAATCTTCTGGCACTCCTTGTTGCCCGAAATTTGAGAGAAGGAAAAAGTATTTGTGGGGGTTATGAGCTTAAGTGTGTTCTAAAATGAGGGGTTTTTTTTTAAGTATATACATAATCAGAAAACACATTTTAGATTCAAATCCAGGCACCCTATGGAGAAAAAATGTCTTAAATAATACATTTAAAAATACAAGCTCCCTTTGTACTTCATGGATTAATGTGTGGAAATTGTTCTCAGGGTAGTGTAAAAGAAATGCCGAGTGCGACAGGGAAAAAACATCTTTGAGGTTTGGCTAATTATCAGTGCACCTCAGTTTCAGAGGAGTAGTTTTACTTTGGAGTTGTCTTGATGATCCAGAACAAAAAGAGCAAAGGGTTTTGAGGGGAACGGTTGTTGCCACGCTTCCTCCTGTGGCAGCACCGATACTTCTCACAGAGGGTCCTAATGCTAAAACAATTCACGTGGTAACTTGTTTGCCAAGTCTCTGAGACTCCACAACAGCAAAAAATCTACTTCAGCCTCACTTAAAGTGGATACACTCATGAGTCTGTTATGTCAAGAGACTGAGTTTGACCAAATTGTCTCTATATTGACTACTGATAGTGCCATTTATAACTGTCTTTTAGGGAAGATTCAAAATAGTCCTTTTTATTTCATTGCAGATCATGTTTTGAAGTCCTGGGCTTTCTCATTAAAATATCTATTTTTTTTTTTGTCTACTTGAAAATAAAGGATATATAACTTTCTATTTTTTTAATTTTGTTTTGGGGACTGTAATTAGTGAATTAAACCATTATCTCTACCATAAAGATACTGCCTTATGCAATTAAGCTTGGAAAAGCAATTAAATCACTTTATCACAAAATTCAATTATTGATGTTAAATGTCAGGTCTTATAACAATCAGAAATTTCTACATTGCAGTGAGCTCTATAACATTTATTTACACATTTTACGAGTGACAAAGAAGGTAAATGCATCACCAAGTAAAGAATGCATGTATTTATTCCTCTTACAGCAACTTCATCTCCACCCCCACCCTCCAGCCACGCACGACGGTTCTGCGTCGAGTGACCTGAAGGACCTGCTCTAGAAGGGCATCTGCGGGAGTATTTTCTTCCCCTTCTGTATCACCCCTGCACTTTTTGCTTTGCCAGATCAGACTCCTTATGACTGATATTTTGAGAGAGATATAAAAATCAAATATATCAAAAAACCAAGAACTCTCAAAAGGCTGGTACTAATTTGGAAGTCTGCATTTCTACATGTGAGTCATCTAAACAAATCATCATGTAAACATTACAGTTCACTTTTCCAGTCCTAAACCATAGAGTACAACAGCTAAAACTTGGTTGGAGAACAGAGCATTTAAGCTTTCACAGGTTCAAAGAGGAACAATAATTATTTACTACCACAAAACTTCATAAATTCTGGGATTAGAATATTGTCCTCCAATGTTCTTTCTACTAAACTTGCCTTTATACTATTAAAGGCTAAAATATCTAAGCATTTAAATTTTTATATTATTTTTAAGGCCTATGGTTTAACTTGAAAATTACCTGGGATTGTAATACTTGAAATCAAAAACTAATTTTCATATTTACCTCTAAGTCTATCTTTTGACAAGTTATATAGATGAATATAAACTTCTTAAGAGACTCTTGTCAAGAATGAATTTGTATATCCTGTCATCCAGACCATGCATAGGGTTTACTCTAAGCTTTAATTTGAATTCTCAGGACCTGTTTCCTAAATGCGCACATGTGCATACACACATATGTGTGAACACACAAAGAATTCAGGGTGTGGATCCTCAAAGAGGTCAAGTTAAAAAAAGTGTTATTACTCATATTTGATTTTATGCATAGCTGTGACTTTCCCTCTTGTTTTTAGTAGGGCTGCATCTTCTGTTTTTAGTGAAAACAAAGTGAGCATATTAGAAATTTATTTATAGTAAGTCTCAATGTTAGTTGACATTCAATCTTTAAAGGGTAAACATGTACATGTGTGTTTAATTTTATCTATCAATATGGCTAACCATGATATTAAATGGTTTCCAAGATGAATTTCATTTTTTAACTTTAACAGTTTTTAAGTTTTCTCAACATTAATATATGAAGAGGGACTGCCCCCAAAACCAAGAATTTATTTATAAAAATTGCATATTTATTCTTACACGTTTAAACTTTAGTCACCTCCAAAGTATTCTTCATTTGTTGCAATATACCTATTGAGACTTTTTCCACTGCTTAGAACAGTTTTTTAATGTGTCAATTTTGATATTTTTAGTGCTTCTACAGTTTTTCATTTCATCTCTTCCATATCAGCAAAACGTTTTCCTTTGAGGAGTTTTTCTTCCAGGAAACAAAAAAAGTTCGCTTGAGGTGGTGTGTCACCCGTCATGAATGGGCAAACACATTGAAAGAGTCTTCAGAAAAATGCACTGAAGCCAAACACAGACTCTCACAACACCACCAGCTGGTACACTGATACAGACAGGTTCCTAGAACACTCACCTACTGAGGGAAGCCTGTACTACAAGGGGCTCCCCCTCTAGAAGATAATTATCAATTTTTGTGGGAATTATAATATGAGTAATATAAGTCACCATTATTTTGAAACATAATTCCTAACATTCCATCAAATAATCTAGACTGAATGTTCTTTTATAACCATGCTTAATTTATTTCATTTATTCATCATTTATTCATTTAGCAAAACTTTAGTGTCTGACCAAAAAAAATTCATTCAATGTACTCAATAAATTGACCATAAAAACAGAAAAGAAGTTTGTGAAAATTTTTTTATTAGGGTCTATATTATTGCTCATCTTCAGTTATGTATATCATGAGGTAAAGAAAAACAAAGATTATTTTAGAGTTGATTATGGAAGATATCTACATTTTTAAGACACAAATATTATATCATTTAGGTAATTTCAGGATTGTGAAATACTTCACATGGGCAACAGTCTTCTACATGTTACTATAAGCATGGTGATTCTATGATGAGGTTGGTAAAAAATTTGTATATAGTTCTAAAAAATGTGGAAGTAGAACTTCTGGTCAAGATGGAGGCATACCATGCTTTATCTCCTCACACAACCACAAGAAGTATCATAACTAAATTCAAAACAAAATCACCCAAAACTGCCAGAAAGCCATATGTAAGTCTGACAACCAGGGATTTAAGGAAGTTGTATTCATCCACACAGGCAGGAGGAGCAGAGATAGGGAGGCAGGATGGACAGGAACCAGTACAGCTCAGAAAGATGGGGGCTGTGGTGATATGGGCAGTCCCACATTCACGTGTGGTCAGTAAAAATTGGGAGGGATACCTTGGGAGCAAGCGATTCTAGCCTCAGACCAGACTACACAACTCAAGGTTCCAGCACCAGGAAGATAAAACCTCAAAAATTTTGGCTGTAAAAACCAGTGGGGAATGGGGTAGCAGAATAAACTGCCCATTTTTCAGTAGAGTCTGTTTAAAGGGCCTTGATAGTCCTAGAACATACACAAACTCACCCACTCTGAGAATCATCACCAAGGCAGCATCTAGAAGAGTACCAGTCACATACAAGAAGTGTGTGAAGTGACTGGAAATGGGGCAAGTGCCAGACAAGCCCCCAGAGGCCAAGCAATGGCATTGTCCCCTCTCCAACCCCACCGAACCACATAGAGCCACAAAGGGGTGAAGCAGGTTGCTCTACCCTGGTGAATACCTAAGGTTCTGCCCCCTACAACTTAATTGGTGAGCTAAGACAGGGAGTCAAAGCAGCCCTACTTAATACACAGAAACAAACACAAGGAGGTTGCCAAGTTGGGGAGACAAAGAAATATGGCCCAATTGAGAGAACAGAACAGAACAAAACCACAGAGAAACAACTAAGTGAAACAGAGATAACCAACTTATCAGATGCAGAGTTGGAAACACTGGTGATAAGGATCTTTCTCTCCCTCTCTTTATTCCTCCCTCCCCCTCTCTAAAAATAAATAAACAATAATTTTTTTTTTTTAAAGGATGTTTGGAAAAATCACTGAGTATGGCAAAAACATGAGGGAAGAAATGAAGGCTATGCTAAGTGAAATAAAGAAAAAATCCACAGGGACCCAACAGTGAAGGGAAGGAAGCTAGGATTCAAATCAATGATTTGGAACATAAGAAATAAACATTCACCCAGAACACAATGATGAAACAATTAAAAACAAAACAAGGAGAGTATAAGAAGACTTGGGAAATCTCCAAAAGTGCCAACATCTGAATCATAGGGATGCCAGAAGAAGACGAGGAAGAGCAAGAAATTGAAAATTTATTTGAAAAAATAAGAAAAATTCCCTAATTTGGTGAAGGAAATAGACATATAAGTCCTGGAAGCACAGAGAGTCCCAAAGAAGTTGGACCCAAAGAGGACCATATGAAGATACATCATATTTAAAATGCCAGAGGCTAAAGATAAAGAGAGAATCTTAAAAGCAGCAAGAGAAAAGCAGAGAGTTACCTAGAAAGGAGTACCTATAAGACTATCAACTGATTTCTCAAAAAAACTTTGCAGGCAAGAAGGGATTGGCAAGAAGTATTCAAAGTGATGAAAAGCAACCGCCTACAACCGAGATTACTCTGCCCAGCAATGCTATCATTTAGAATGGAAGGGCAAGTAAAGTGCTCCCCAGACAAGGTAAAGCTAAAGGAATTGATCATCACCAAGCCATTATTACATGAAATGTTAAAGGAACTTATTTAAGAAAAAAGAAAAAGATCAAAACTATGAACGTTAAAATGACAACAAACACATCAATGCTGAATCTAAAAAACGAAAACAAAAACTAAGCAAACAACTACAACAGGAACAGAATCTTAGACATGGAGATCATTAAGAGGGTTTATCAGCTAGAACAGGGAAGGGGAAGAATAGAGGAAAAGGTACAGGAATTAGAAGCATAATTGGTAGATACAGAATAGACAGGGGGATGCTAAGAATAGTATAGGAAATGGAGAAGTCAAAGAACTTACATGCATGACTCACAAACATGAACTGTACGGGTGGATTGCTGGAGGAAAGGGGGGTCCTGGGTGGAGGGAGGCAAAGGGGGAAAATTGGGACAATTGTAAGAGCATAATCAATAAAATATACTTAAACTGTGAAAATATAAGAAAATATTTCAGCAAGGTAAAACTTTGGTATAATATTAAATATATACAAGGTAGGGCCAAAGTAGGTTTACAGTTGTATTTTCTTTATATGCTTTTTCAGTATTTCATATCAAAATTATAAAGGTACACATTTATAATATTGATATAATTTAAAATGTATTACTCTACCAAGAAACTATTAGAACTCATAATTAACTAAAATTACAGAATACAAAAATCAGTACACAAAAATCAGTGGTGTTTCTATATGCTAACAGCATATTCATGAAAAAATTAAGACAATGCTAAATGCTATTATGAAAAACATCAAAAACAATGAAATAGCAAATTTTCAAGAAGGCAAAAGATCTGTACAGTGAAAACTATAACCGTTAATAGAAAAAATTGAAGAAGACACAAATGGAAAGATATCTTATTCATGGATTAAAATAATTAATATTGTTAAAAAGTTTATAAAACCCAAAGCAATCTACAGATTCAGTTTAATACCCATCATAATTCCAATGGCATTTTTCCCCCACAGAAGCAGAACAAACAATACTAAAATTAATATGTAACCAGAAGAGACCTCAAGTAGCCACAACAATCTTGAAAAAGAAGAACAAAGCTGGAGACATCACACTGTTTGGTTTTGAACTACACTACAAGGCTATAGTAATCAAAAGAGTATCATACTGGGATTAAAAAAAAGACACACCCATGGAACAGGGTGTGAGCCCAGAAATAAACTTATCTATAGGTTTATTTGATCAGTTAATGATTGGCAGAGACACCAAGAATACGCAAAGAAGAAAGGATAGTCTCTTCAATAAATGCTATTGGGAAAACTGGATATCCATATGCCAAAGAATGAAATTGGATTTTTATCTTATGCCATACACGCACATGAAAAAACTCAAAATGGATTAAAGATTTCAGCGTAAGATCTGAAACCATAAGAATCTTAGAAGAAAACATGTGGGAAAACTTCTTTGACATTGATTTTTGCAATGCTTTTTTTAAATCTGACACCAAAAGGAGAAGCAACAGCAGCACAAATAAGTAAGTAGAACTACATAAAACTGAAAGGAAATAATCCACAAAATGAAAGAACTACTGAAAGGGAGAAAATATTTGCAAACCATATATACCCAATAAAGGATTGGTAAACAAATACATATGTGAGTAGGGAACTCATACAACTCAAAAGCAAAAATCAATAACAATAATAATAACCTAATTTTAAAAATAGGTGAAGGACCTGAATAGACATTTCTTACAAATGGCCACAGGTACAGGAAAAGGTAATCAGTATCACTAATCATCACCACAACGAGGTGTCACTTTATACCTGTTTGAATGGCTATTATCAAAAAGTCAAAAAACAACTGTTGGCAAGGATATGGAGAAAACACAAGTTTTATGCATAATTGGTGAGAATGTAAATTGCTAGAGCTATTATGGAAAACAGTATGCTGTTCCACAGAAAGTTAAAAACAGAACTACCATATGATTCAGTAATCTCATTTCTGGGTATATAGTCAAAGGAATTGAAGTCAAGATCTCAAAGAGGTGTCTGCACTCTCATGATTATTGCAGCATTATTCCTAGTAGTCAAAGGTGGAGGCACCTTAAATGTTAATCAACAGATAAGTGGATAAAGAAAATTTGATAGATATATCTATATCTATATAGATATAAATACAGTAGAATATTATTCAGTCATAAAACAAATGAAATCTTGTCATTTCCAACAACCTGGACAACATTTTGCTAAGTGAAATAAGCCAGACAGAGAAAGACAAAGACTATATGATCTTATTTATATGTGCAATATAGAAAGTCAAATTTATAGTAACAGAGGTTAGAATGGTGGTTAAAAGGGCCCCAAGGGGCCCGGTTGGTGTAGCTCAGTGGATTGAGTGCAGGCTGGGAACCAGAGGGTCCCGGTTCGATTCCCAGTCGTGGCACATGCCTGGGTTGCAGGCCAGGTCCCCAGTGAGGGCCATGGGAGAGGCAACCATACATTGCTCTTTCTCGCTACCTTCTCCTCTCTCTGAAAATAAATAAATAAAATCTTAAAAAAAAAAAAAAAAAAGGGCCCAAGGGATGGGGAAGTGATGACAAGTGGTGCAACCTATTTGTTACAAGATGTATAAGTTCTGGAGATCTAATGTACAGCATGATATTTAAAGTTACAAATAATGTATTATAATCTTGAAATTTGCTAAGAGAGTAGATCTCAAGTGATCTTACCCCACACACAAAAAATTTATGTGGATACAGATATGTTAATAACTTGATTATGGTAATCATTTCACAATGTATACATATGTCAAAACATAATATTGCATGTTTTAAATATACACAATTTTTATTGTTGTTCCACTATAGTTGTGCCAATTTTCTCTCATTGCTTTCCCCTGTCCCACTCCACACTCCCACAGTCAATTTCCATCCTGTTGTCCATGTCCATGTATCATTTATATCTGTTCTTTAATTAGGCCCTTCCCCTTCTTTCCTCCCTTACCCCCCACCCCCATCCCCTCTGGTATCTGTCAGTCTGTTCCTTGTTTCCATGCCTCTGGTTTATTTTGCTCATTTGTTTGTTTTGTTCATTACGTTCTACTCATATGTGAGATCACATGGTATCTGTCTTTCATCTCCTGGCTTATTTAACTTAGCATAAGGCTCTTCAGTTCTATCCATGCTGTTGTGAAGGGTAGGAGCTCCTTCTTTCTCTCTGCTGCATAGTATTCCATTGTGTAAATGTACCATAGTTTTTTGATTCACTCATTTACTGATGGACACTTAGACTGTTTCCAGCACTTGGCTACTGTAAATTGTGCTGCTGTGAACATTGGGGTGCATAGGTTCTTTTGAATTGATGTTTCAGGATTCTTAGGATATATTCCCAGCAATGGAATTGCTGGGTCAAAAGACAGTTACATTTTTAGTTTTCTGAGGAAATACCATACTGTTTTTTCCACAGTGGCTGTAACAGTCTGCATTCCCACCAACAATGTAGCAGGGTTCCCTTTTCTCCACGGCCTTGCCACCACTTGTTTGCTGATTTGTTTATGACGCCCATTCTGACAGGTGTGAGGTAGTATCTCATTGTGGTTTTAATTTGCATCTCTCTGATGGGTAGTGATGCTGAGCATTCTTTCTTATGTCTCTGGGCCCTCTGTATGTCCTCCTTGGAGAAGTGTCTGTTCAGGCCTTTTGCCCTATTTTAATTGGATTGTTTGTCTCCTGGCATTGAGTCATGTGAGTTTTTAATATATTTTGTAGATCAAACCCTTGTCTATGGTATCGTTGGCAAATATATTTTCCAATATGGTTGATTCCCTTTTCATTTTAATGCTGTTTTCTTTAGCCGTGCAGAAGCTTTTTAATTTGATGTAGTCCCATTTGTTTATTCTTTCCCTTGCCATAGAGGATGTATGGGTGAAAATATCACTATGTGGGTTAACTGAAATTTTCCTGTCTATGTTTTCCTCTAGGACTTTTATGGTGTCACAGCTTATGTTTAAGTCTTTTATCCATTTTGAGTTTATTCTCATGTATGGTGTAAGTTGGTGGTGAAGTTTCATTTTTTTCCATGTAATTGTCCAGATCTCCCAACACCATTTGTTGAAAAAGCTATTTTTACTAAAATTTTCATTGTAAAATTTTGCCTTAATAAAGCTGAAAAAAATTTAAAATGAAATAAATACATATGAGTTCTTGTTTTAATAGACATGTTTTTTCAGTTTTGTATTTTAATATTGTTTTAAATCAGGATTTACTCAGCTATGTTATATATGTGTACAAAACTTATATATGAGTATACACATATGTAAATAGACTAAAATACCTTAAAATGGTGTTTTTAATACATGTTAGCTAGCATTTTAAAATAATGAGAAAAGATATTAACAAATACATTTTATAAAACAGGCTCTTTCAATATGAAACAAAATAGTTTAAATGAACATGAAGACATCAAAATCAGGAAATTAACTGAAAATGTTTTCCGTATGTACATCTTGTTGTGATATTGACACATATAAGAATATTTTAATGTATAAAGTACAGGAAATAAGTTTAATAGCTCAGCATGGAATATTGGACATGGTTCAAGGATCCCAGATGTGGAAAAAGATCTGCCAAATACATGCAAAAATATAATTTGTATGATTTATGAATATATCTATTGAGAAGAATGTAAGATGTGTCTACATATTTCTTATGGAGTGTATGCAAATAACTGCCTGTATTATTTACTGAATACCAGTGGTTCCAATGAATTTAGAAATACAAGTGCATAATTTGATTAAATGCATAATTTATTTTTATTTTATATAGTTTTTTGTTATGTTTTCAGTAGCTTTAAATGAATGGAACATCTTGGCAATAACAGTTGTCAAACTAAGCTGTATATATGGGCATTGTTTGTATCTTTGAATGAGATTCAGTTAAATTCATCTTGTGGAATAATGTAAATGTCAAATTATATAGTGAAGTCTTCTTTTTAACCTGGAAAAGCAGTTTTCAAGTGGTGTGTCACAAGAGGAACATAACGAATTTTTAAAACATGTGATACCTGACTTCTTAGTCAGGTACACGGACTTCCTTTCCTTTAGATTGTCAAATTAAAAAATGACAACAGCCAACTCAATAGCCATCCAGGTGAATGAATAAAAATTATACCTATTTTTTGTGAGCTTGGCAAAAATGTATTTTATGATGTGCTGCAGAATTTTAGTAATTAATTTATATGTGCTACGAGATGAAAAAGGTTGAAAACCACTGACCTAGAAAATAATCCACATTGCAAGAAGTATGGAAGTAACTTGATTAACCATCGACTGAGAATAAAGCTCCTTTTAGGCAAGACATTTTAGGCCCGATCGAAGGGGAGATTATTTTCTTCATGTTTAGTTACTGTTTCCAAAGCAGGGGGTAGAAAGAAAAGAGGAAGTATCACTCGCATCTTCAACACTCAGTAAGTATTTAAGTAGTCAACAGATGTTAACTATAGTATCTTTTATGTAAGTAACACATAATATAAATTTTATATATTTATAAAATGTTCTTACTTTCTGTCTTACTTCATTAATAATCATGTAACCACTCCCACAGCACAGCTACCATTAGGAGGCTTCTTTTCATTAACAGGAGAATTGTAGTGACAGTATTTGCTGGTTAAAGAAACTAAAGACTCGGGCATTTTAAGACAATTTCCAAAACAGTGCTTGGCAACACAAGTCTAAGTCATTAAAGCAGCTTTAAAATTTACCAGTGAATAATCATTTTATATCAGTGTTTCCTTTTGAGACATTACACAAGGTTGTTTTCTAAAATATATTACAAAATTTCTTCTAAAGTGCTTAAATGTTTTAATAAATCTATGGAAACCATGAAGAAAAGAAAAATTAATAGAACAGTTGAACATAGCACACATTTTATTGAAATATATAGTCTAGGTCTAATAACCTTGCATTAATTTGCTATAGCTGTTGTAACAAAATACTGCACACTGAGTGGCTTAAACAGAAAAGTATTTTCTTACAGGCCTGGAGGCTAGACGTCAAAGTCATGACAGGTTAGTTTTCTCTGAGGCCTCTCTCCTTGGCTCGTAAATATGGCCACCTTGCAGTTGTGACCACATCTCTCTGTGTTTGCCAATTGCCTCTTCTTTTAAGGGCACCAGTCAGACTGGAGTAGAGCCCATGCTAATGGCCTTATTTTAACCCGCTCACGTCCTTTAAAGACCTGTTTCCAAATACAGTCACATTCTGACAGGCTAGGGGTGAGGGCTTCAACATGCAAAATTCGAGGGTGACAGTTCAGCTAATAACAACACTCTAGTCCAGCAATTGTCAACCTTTTTCATCTCAGGGCACACATAAACTAATTACTAAAATTCTGTGGCACGCCAAAAATATATATATATTGCCAATCAGACCAAAAATAGGTATCATTTTCATTCATTCACATTAGATGGCTATTGTTGTGTTGACTTGTCATTTCTTTTATTTGACAGTCTAATGGGAAAGAGGTCAATGTTTCTGACTAGTCAAGTATTGTATGTTTTAAAAATTCTTAAGTCACACAGGTTGAAATTTACTGCTCTAGTTAAAAGTGAAAAAACAGGTAGTTTTAAAGTAATTTGAACATTTATTTCACAGTACTTTCAATAATTGAGATTATTTTCTTTGCTGTTAGCAGTGTCATAATTCAACTACTTAACTATTCTCAAACATACTGAGGTGGTAGTGTTCTAATAACAATTTAGTAATAATAGAATCAATGCCCACAGCAGTAGTAACGGTACTAGTGGTTGTACTATAGTAGTAGTACTGGCAGTAGTAGTAAAGGTATTTATTTGTCTTGTGCCCAGGGCTCTCTTTATATTATTTTTTCTCTTACAATCATACAAGGTTATCATCTTTATTTTTCACACAAGGGAACTGAAGCTATGAGTCAGAGAAGTATAATAACATGTTCAGGCCCTTAACCATTGAGTTTTAGAACACGATTGCTCTGGTCACTGAAAGCAGTAATAGTAACAGTCAGATGTTAATTAGACGCGGATGTACATGCATTCTTTATTGAAAATCACTTATGAATATCAGTCGAGGAAATCTATTTATTCATTCAATCATTGAAAAGCATGTATGTGTAAGCCCTAAGGTTGGCAAAATTGCAAACAAGAAAGACTTAGTAGTTTCCCTCGTGCATTAAGCACTAGAGGGGCTAGGTCAAGTGCCTCACTGGAGAGACCATCTCCAGTTCCTGGAAGACCTTTTTTGTATTTCCTTTAGTGGTGGCCAGCACGGGTCCCAATGGCATTGTTATAGCTTGTCAGTGCCGGCTGATGTATTCATCTTAGTCATTTCTTTGGCCTTTGCTGTCTAACATTTATTGTTTTGTTTTTTAATATAACTTGATAATTTTGATAAGTCAACACAATCCTTGTGATTTTATGGTGATTCAAAATGACTTTTAAAATAAATGCTTATAGAAATAAATGTATATTTTAAGGTAGAAAATTTGGGGGCTGGGGGAAACTTATACAAAATAATCTATAATTCCAACTTCTGTTTTTTAATAATCACGATTTTTTAATAGTTTTAAAAAGGCAAAAGATTACATTAGGTTTATATGATTGAAAGAAAATGTAAAAAGAAAAAGTCATCACAAAAAATTTTATTTGGAATGGAAATTATCACCAAAGACTCGTCTCATTTCTTATTTTATTGAGTTCATGACGTTATTGAACATTGTATCCTGACATTCTCTTGAATGAAAAATGATAGAGCTCAGCTAATGACTTGATTATGGTATAGAATTGTATCTGATATGTCAAGATAAATGTTAACACTGATACAGAATGAATGGATTTGTAGACAGTATTTAATTTTTGGAAAGGAATCTTTCATCAAAATGGTCCATCATTTATATTTGTCAGCAGAACTGCGTGGCAGGTCTCATTACACCGCGGTAAGAGATGTTGGATGTAAAAAGCTTTCTAGCCCGACTGTTAGGAAACACCCAAGGCCCTGTGAACGGGAACATTTTTTTATCCGTCTTTTCAGAAAGATTTGCACTACCATCAGGTTTAGATAAACAGAAACCTATGCCTGGAGAGAAAAGATACCTGAAAGTAAAATGTGCATAAAATGTAAGTGTGCCTCCATGAGATGACCGGAGCAAGACTTCAAAAGATACTAATGTTCTTAACACTAATTTTTTCACTACCAATTTGCTTTAATGCAAAATTAATTTATGAAATATTTTCCATAGCTATTGGTTTGAAAATAAGTTCTTTTTTATTTCAAGTAAGACAACTCACTAGGAAGGATATTTCTATTCAACATTCAACATCCCAATTAAAATGTAAAAAATACTAACTTACAAAGTGTTGTCAAAATCTGGAGTATTTTAAGTATAGCCCTATCCTTCCTCAGATTTCAGTGTTAAATTGAAATGTGGCTTTTTACCTAATTATGTTAGTAGTCGGTAACAGTTAGTATATACTAACACTCATCTTAGCAAATTAACTCTTTTTTTATGTGTAGTAAAACAAACAAGCAGACAACAGAAACAAAAAAAGGATTATTCCTTAGCAATCTAAGTTGGGAAATCTCTGCTCTTACCTTAAAAAATTAACTAGCTATAACAAGCAGAAACATATTAGTTGATTTCTCAGGATAATTCATCCTGAAATGAAGTGATTACATAAATATGTAATTTATATCATATATGCTAAAATCATGTGGATTAGATTCTGCGGTGAACCATTTGAAAAATAATGACTTCAATATAATGAAAACTAAACCCTGGTGGCCTTAAGGAGTTAATGTGTTTAAACAGCAACAACAATAAATACCTCTACTCCGAGGGATAATTTATGTACCAGGAACATTATGAAAACTTGTAAGTGAGTATTAGCATAGAAGTGTATGGAATACATGCAAGAGAGCAATTCGGGTTTTAGCTGAATTCTTTTGAAAAGCAACCGTCTTGATTAGATCTAAGAAAATGACTCAACAGGGAAATTATATGTATATATTTTGAAATGCAATTTATTTTAAATGACCTTCTGTATGGCAGAAAAAGCAAAACTGGATGATTTGAGATTGGCATTGAATATGTTCTTGGCTTGATCTTTTTATCCAGTTAATAACCTTATAATGTGGTGAGCCTTAAACTCTTTAAAAATAAATGTTCCCTGTGCTCATTGTACATTGAACTCTTCTTTTGCTCTGGTACCAAATGAGATGAATAGCAGTGGAAGTGATATGAACAATTCTGCATTTATAAGCGATAGTTTATGTAGCAAGTATTAATGTCACTGACAATAGCTTACTTTTAAGGTAAAAAAAAAAAAATGAGGATCAGCACCTACTTTAAATACAGGATAAGCAATGGACTTAGAAGAAAGCCAGAAAAGCAAATTTGTCCTTTAGTACATTGCCATTTACTAAAATGACAGTTCCACAGAATTGTCCACACCCAGCATGAATGTCTAATCCAGATTCACACCCATTGCTCTGCCTCCCCACAAAGGTAAACCACACATATCTGACCACTATTTCACCTCCTTCCCTGAGTGTCCTGACCTATCTTGAGTTGTTCCTGAGTTGTATCTGCTCTGAGCTGCTCTTCATCTCTTACTCATGGTTTAACTCCTGCCTCTTAATTTTATCATCTGTATTTGTTCTTTCTTTATTAACTCTTGGATCTCTCTCAGGGACTTAGTTTTACTTTCCTACTGACTCTTACTCTCCCCAACCCCACATTCAACTGATCACAGACTCATGCTGGTTTTCCGCCTGGCAGTTTGTAGAATGTGAATCCTGCTCCCATCATTACCACCAGTTTATTAATTCATTTATCTAGAAAAATTTTATTTATTGATTTTGAGACAGAGAGAGAGAGATTGATTTGTTTTCCACTTATTTATGCATTCCTTGATTGATTCTTATATGCGCCCTGACTGGAAATCAAACCCACAACCTTGGTGTATCAGGATGATGCTCTAACCGACTGAGTTACCCAGCCAGGGACAGGTTTCTTAATTTTAAATTGTCTCCTTCTCTCACTTCACATATTATAATACTCTGTTCACTAGTAGTTTTCTTCCCAAAGCCCTTGTCAACTTCCAATCAATACATTATACTTTTCCAGAGTAATCTTTCTATAATAAAACTTAGTTTCCTGCTTAAAACCATTTAGTGCTTCCCTAAACCTTTTTGGATGTAGTACATACTCCATTGAATGATATCAAGGTTGTTTGTGTCTGGCTCCTGCCTACCTGTCTCCTGACAGTAATGAACTCCTGCCATACTGAGCTCTTTTTCTTCTTTGAACGTATCATGCTATTTCATAACTGTGTACCTCATTCCCTATTTTTCTATGGCAAATTTAAATAAAATTTCAAATATGAAGGCGAAATCTTGTCGATATACATAGGGAAATGTCATGGTTAGGTTGAGACATAAATAACCCCCAAAGAACAAACAGCATCTGAAGATTGTCAGAGAACAATAGGAACCCAGGTCTTGCCTGAGAACTAAGGTGACCAGCTGTCCCAGTTCTCATTGGCCGGAGCTCTTTTCCAGAACATTAGATTTTCCGTTCTAAAACCAGATCATTCTGAGCAGACCAGGATGGTTTGTCATCCTAATGGAGATGCAAGTGCTAGACAGAAACAAATTTTCCTCTTAGATGCTTGTTTCCTAAATCTTTAACCCTCATCCCTCTCTATTGTAACTGCTTTCTATTTGTGTCTCATTGCCACCCAAGACTATGAGTATCTTCAGAAAATGGGTCTTATTCACCTTTGTGTCTTTAGCAACTACTTTGTTGCCAGTCACATGTTTTTGTCTCCAAAAATGTTAGATAACTAATAGTGAAGGAACTGATGTGCATATGAATGAATAGTTGAATGATATACAGTGATCCCTCACCTATTGCAGGAGTTAAATTCCAGAGACCCCCGCTATAGGTGAAAATCCGTGAAGTAGCAGCATTATATTTATTTTATTATTTATATATATTTTAAGGCTTTATAAACCCTTCCCACAGTCCTATAAACCTTTCCCACTCTCTTATTAACCTTTCCCACACTCTTATAAACACTTCATATGCTCTTAAAGACTTTCTACACTCTTAACCTACGTAATTTTAACAACATATAAAATTCTATATGGGTACTCACCAGTGAAGTATACTACAACTTGAAGGATGAAGATCATGAATTATGTAGCTGTGCAGTACTGATGGCGATGAAGGTGATGACGATGAGATGAATGTACTGCACAGCCAAGAAGAACGTTACAGCTCTTCTGAAGGCACCACTTCATCAGGCGCTTCATCAGGTGGTGCAGTATCTTTGCCCTGGGCCGTAACTTCTATTTCTGCTAAAGGTGTAGGTGTGACTGATCTCTTTGTCCAAGTGATGAACATAGTTATGGGGAGTTGCTGGTGCTGCTTTTTCTTCTGAGTGAATTTTATAAACTGACATGACATTCTCAATTGTATTTATGAAGTGCAACGAACAAAGCATCTGGGGGTCCCATTCTTCAGCCACTCGCTGAAGTTCTTTGGCCATTCTAACCGTGGTTGCAAGATGATCGAGTGTTAAGTCAACCTCCTCCTTTTCTCCAACTCTCATACTAGTAGTTGGTCTTGTTCCGCATCCTCTTCTTCACTTGCTGACTTTGTCATCTCCGTCAGGTGTTCGTCCGTCAGCTGTTGTGAGTGGACATTGATCAGGTCATTCATGTCATCAGGAGTCATATCATTGAAGCCACCTCCTTCCAGTAGTTTTGCCAGCTTCCACGGCCTTAGCTACTGCAGAGTGATGGACTTCATCAGGAGAGAATCCCTTGTAATCGTGGACCACTTCTGGCCACAAATTTTTCCAGCTGGCATTTACTGTTTCACTCTTCATCTCCTTTATTGCCTTCTGAATATTTAGGAGACATGATGCAATATTGTAGTCATGCCAGTATGACTTTAGTGAGAAATTTTGATCTGAGCCCATAGCTTCAACCAGATTTTGCAGTGCATAATAGCGAAAACTCTGTGATACAGAGTTATATATATATATTTTTTAAAAAACCCGTGATACAGTGAAGCCGCAATAAATAAACTGCGATATAGTGAGGGATGGCTGTAGTAAGATTGAAAAGGAGAGGATAGGACTCATGTCTCAAAAGTTCAAGACAAATTAACAAAATTGATTAAGAAACTAAGACCTTGGATACAGATCTGAGAACCTAGCAAGAAACTCACTTTTCAGATTCTGGGGCACAAAAGCACTTGGATCAACAAGGTTCTTGGCCTCTAGAAATGTGAGGTGTATTAGTTTGAACTCTGGTTCCCACATTGTATGGAAGTATATATCTCCTTCTAATACATTCATAAATTCTGGAGGTCGGGGGTTGGGAAGGAGTTATGTTCTGAGGGCCACATCTGTGTTTGGGTTCTTGGTTCTTCAAGCAAGTACCACGTGTGTTTCTACAAGGCAAAACAGTCGTAAAATCCAGTCTTGACCATGGTGCCCATAAACAGTGCACTCACTCAAAGCATGAGTGAAGTTTGTAAAGTTGTAGAATTTGTAAAGCTATAGAATTTACTGAAGTTTCAGAGTCATATAGAAGAAATTATATCACAAAAATGTAAAAAAGAAACCCAGCAGCAACAACACAATTTCAGATGAACTATATGTAATCCTGTTCTAAAATATCTTCTGGCCATCGTCAACAGGCGGGTCGCTGCTGACCTTCCCTCTGAGAGTCCCCTCATCTTACACGAAGCCTGTGGTTCCCGTCCCTCTCCTTTTTCTTCTCTGCGCTTCTTTTCCTTTCCTCTTCCTCCTTCGTAAGAAATAAATTTCTCCTTTTGTCTCCTGCTGAGTAGTATAGCTTCAGTTCTTTTAAAATTTCAAAAGAACCTTGGACATACTCCCTACCTCAAGTGGCTTACCAACATATACTCCATTCCCATAAAGAGACAGTTCTCACCCTAAGGAGAAGTTCTAGCCAGTCTTTTCAATGAATACATTGGGTTGGCCAAAAGTCCACTTAGTTTCTTCTGTAAAATAAAAGACACATTTCTCATTTTCATCAATAACTTTTTTATTTGGGTATTTTGAGCATGTCGGCTATCTCCCGTGTGGCAGAACATTGATTGTTTTCAATTAATGTCTTGGTTTGATTGCTGTCAACTTCACCTGGTCTACCTGACCGTGGAGCATCGTCCAGCAAGAAATCCTCAGCATGAAACTTCACAAACCACTTTTGACATGTTTGATCAGTCACAGCACCTTCTCCAGACACTGCACAAATCATGTTTTGCATTCACTTGTGTTCTTACCTTTCTTGAAATAATTAATGATGATAAATAATAATAAAGCACAATGTGCCAAAAATGTTTATTTTCTTCTATCTTGAATATTAAAATACCTATACAAATTCACCAATTTTGATATCTTTAATGCACACTGACATGACAGCTGTCACAATACAATCTAACAAAATCATCTCAAATGAAGTTAAAGACAGCTAAACCCTACTAGAGCCATGTTATGGAAAATAAATGAATTTTTTGGCTTACTCAATATTTCTACCCCATTATCAAAGGTCAAATACAGATTAATCATAATGGTGCAATGCTGATGAATCTCAGAGTCAAATAAAAGATAGTGATTTGTTGTTACCTAATGATTGTTAGAAAAGGTAGGAGTAGAATTGGATTTAAATCTGCTTGAGGATAGAGACCATATCATCAGCTCTTATTCCAGTGGCTGATACAGAGTAAGTACTCATTAAATGTTTTGAATTTTGAATAAATGACTGAGTTTGCATGCTTGGTGACACAAACATTTGATCAAATTAGGTCATTCCTAATTTGCAATTTTACAATTGTTTGAGCAGTAAAAAAAATAAAATTAATAATCCCTTTCATTTAACTTGAAAACAAATGTCCATATATTAACTAAATGAATTCTTACTTTAAAAAATTGTATAGGCAGAAATAAAACCACAAGGAAGCATTTTGTCTAAGTGTATCACCACAGAATATATGTAATTGATTTGGCTCACAATGAATCTTAACAGACTAAACAAATAAGTGTACATATTACTAAGAAATACTAAGAAATTTATAATAAAATTGTTAAAGCAAACAAGCCCTTACCAGATGCTTTAATATTGCTAACGTTGTTTATTCAGAGTTACACAGAATGGCAAAGGCCTAATTTGTTTCCAAAAACAATTCATAAGTTCACAGGGACGTCCTTGGTACCAAAGATGTAGGAGATTCTTCTCATACCAGGGTTAAAAGATGATTTTCACTGATAGCAATGGTAAATTTATCATCAATGTGTGTGAAATAAATTTAAAAAACAGCAAGAATCTTAACTGTACAGTTACAGCTACATTAAAAATACTAAAGTGGGAATGGTTTCAGAGTTTTTTTCATTTTTAAAATCCTTTTGTAGTTTTGTGATTTAAACATATACACGTTAGGACTATTTTACTTTTGGGCATTTTTTAAAAAATGTTTTGGTATTTTATTCTATTTCAGTTATTCCTCCAATGGATTGTTTTTACACCTTTTAACTCCAGAAGCAGAGAAACAATTGTAATGACTTTAAAAAAAAGTTCTGTTAAAAGAGACAATTATAGACTATTACATATTGGGATGCTGATTTCTAATATTTAGGAGAACATTTAATGACTGTTAGACACTGAGAATGACAGAAAATCTAGATATTGTTTCATGTGTCAGTTCACTAATTCTGCAAGTGAAATCGTCACGAAAACATTTAAAACCTATCAGTGGGTTCTCTCGTCTAATGGCCCTTTAAAATATTTGCTCTCTCCCTCCATTTCTTTCTTTTGTTCTGGTTTGCATTTGTCCTAAGTGCGAGTCAAACGCTACAGCTATGGCAGCTGAACTGGGGGGCTATTCTGTAATGTGAATAAACTCAGATTGTTAAGCAGCTCTGATTACAAAAGTTCTTGCTTTACTATGTTTCTCAGGGATGGCAAGAGTTGCTAGCATTCCAATTTGAAAAACATCTATAAGGGGAAAGAGAACTCATCCATATTGTTTTGTGAAAGTCTGGTGTGGTAGAAAGGAAACCACTTTCGTTTGATTTGTCGAGTGAATGATTTCTATAAATCTTTTGAATTACTGAAATACAAATATAAAACTAGTATTCATTTTGATGTGTCATTTTTTTAGGAGCTTGGAATTTAAAAAATGGAAATAATTGCAAACATGGGACTAAAATGAGTGATTTAAAGTTTTTCTTCTGAAAGGGTTCCCCACCCTCTGCTTTGCCTCATATCAATTACAGATCCAAAGAGACTCTGTTGATTTTCCTTTGATTATTTATGGCAACACAGACTGTTTCTGACTTCTTTTGGTGGAGAGGTGTCTGGGGAACATTTTTTACAGTTCTTAAAATTGCTCTGTCATCTATCTCTCTTTGTCTCCCCTAATGAACACTTTAGTTGTGCTCATAAAACATCAGCTGTGACTAAAGTTCAGTATTTAAAGTAGAATAAGGGTGTTTTTAAAAAGACAAATGACAACATTAATTAGAGGAAATTATAAGTATGTATTTACTTATATTTTTATTTGCTCTGTTTTCTTAGCTAAAATAGGATCACCCAGGACCTATGTCACAAGCAAGCAGGTTGTCCTAGTTACCATGCGCTCCTTGGGAGTTGCATTCAGTGGAGGGGAGATCATGAAGTGGGTTCTCATGAGTTCAGTGCATTGTCAGTTCAGTGAGTTCAAGCAATTTCTGAAGATCCTTTCTAGGGTGTTATTTATGTGCACAGAGAATCCACTTCTTTTTTCTTAAACACCAAAACATATAGGTCTATCCCTTAGCATATTTTAAATTGTTATTTATTCTTATTGATGTTGGAAAAGAAAATACTTATTCATACTACCATTTTCCCAGAAGTATATTTTTTCAAGATACCTGACAACTTCTCATCATCAAACTTTAAGTATTCCAAGGTTTTTTATTGCCAACTTGAAAAAATTTCAAATTAGCACTCATACTTTCCCCTCGGATATCTCTAATTAATCCCCAGCCTTACTAAGCCAGTTTACTAAATTAGTCTTCCATACTAATAATCTTCAACATTTGTGTTACAGAAAAACTAAACATTTCTTTGTTATTTTTTTCTTCCATAGAAATTTCTTGAAGTCACTCATTAGTCTTGTGTATTTTTCTTCTTTGAATTGTTGGATACATTTTGCTACATTTTGAAGTCCGGAGTATCTGTTATTCATTTAGTTGTAGAGATTTCATTATTGTTTTCCTCTAAGAAGTATTATTTAATTAGGTACAAATAATCTGTTATTCAGCTTGTTATATCATTATACTGCAAGTACTGGGTCAATATATCTTTTTAAAGAAATTGTTTATTCTTAAGGGTAATAATTTTTATCTTTTTTACTTTCTTTTAAATTGATTAAAAGTTTAAATGTACTCCTTGCCTGTAAGGATACACATAGGAAATAAATATGCTATGCCTGCATTCACTTATTTAATATCAACTGACGGTTGGCTCTGCCACTGTTCTAGGCATTAAGAGATGTCACAATAATTGAGAAAATTAGTTTGTGTATGATAACATCTAACCATTCTTAAAATTTCAGATAATTACCTCTATTATATCATTGTAAATGAAATATATATTATTTATTACCTTATGCTTAATAGATGTTTAATAGCAGATATAAATTCCTAATAACTTCAGTGATCACTTAAAAGTTCATCCGCAATGTGTTCTGTTCATTGTATTTGCCACAGATACACAAGAGCACATCGACTTTCCCCAGGGCCATTTGGGGTGAGAAAGTAAATTGCCTATAATTTTTTCAGGGCAGATACTGGAAAATCCACATAAGTGGGTTTTATTTTATCCTTTTCACACATTCTTTTGGTAAAGAAATATATTGAGTTTGCAGAAAGAATTTAGCATCCTAAAATTTTAAAAATTAGTCTTAGAGCTATGCAATTAAATTCTTTCTTCTTGAGTTGTTCACTTGAATTTGGCAAACCTTGGGTATGCATGGTTTATCTTCTTGCCTAAGAAAATAATTTTTTTAAAGAATGATTCAAAACAATTGTAGATAAAACACTTTTCATGCTATGAATCCCAACATCATAAAAAGTTGAATCATAATGTAAGTTATTAGTAATTGTTAGATGTGAGTCCCTGTCCCTGCACTCCAGACAGCATGTCCTGTGTTGAAACGAGTCCTGGAAAGACACTTCTCCAAGGAGGACATACAGAGGGCCCAGAGACATATGAAAGGATGCCCAGCATCATTAGCCATCAGAGAGATGCAAATTAAAACCACGATGAGATACCACCTCACACCAGTCAGAATGGCCATCATCAACAAAGCAACAGATAAGTGTTGGAGAGGATGCAGAGAAAAGGGAACCCTACTGCACTGTTGGTGGGAATGCAGACTGGTGCAGCCACTGTGGAAAACAGTATGGAACTTCCTCAGAAAACTAAAAATGGAACTACCTTTTGACCCAGCAATTCCACTGCTGGGATTATACCCTAAGGATCCTGAAACACCAATCCAAAAGAACCTATGCACCCCAATGTTCATAGCAGCACAATTCACAATAGCCAAATGCTGGAAGCAACCTAAGTGCCCATCAATAAATGAGTGGGTCAAAAAGTTGTGGTACATTTACACAATTAAATACTACACAGCAGAAAAGAAGGAGCCCCTCCCCTTCAAGACAGCATGGATGGAACGGGAAAGCATTATGCTGAGTGAAACATGCCAGGCAGTGAAAGAGAAATACCATATGATCTCACCTATAAGTGAGTGGAACCTGATCAACAAGAGGAACAAGAAAGCAAAATACAACCGGAGACACTGAAATTAAGAACAATCTGACAGTAATCAGAGACGGGGTGGGGAGAGGGATAACAGGGAAGGGTCATCAGGAACATGGATGAAGGATACATGGAAAAGGTCAGGGAGGTAGGTTCAGGGGTGGGAGGTGGGGATGGGTGGGGCATGGGGGTGGTGGGGTGAAAATGGAGATGATTGTACTTGAAAACAATAAAAAAAAAGAGTCCTGAAAAAAATAGCTAACCTCTGTGGCTACCTAATCTGTTCTATGATTTTGAATTCATCTCACAGAAGTTAGAATTTAAATGAAAAACAGAAGAGCACAAACAATACTTCAAAAATGGAATTGTGAAGTAGCTACTCAAATGTATGCTTCTGTGTGTGCATGTTATATATAGAGAGAGTTTTTCTCTTATACTGGGCTGAAATCCCCTACAGAATTCTGAATATAGCTCTTAACAGAGAGAGAAATAGCAGACAAAGGAGATAAGTCTAGAACAATAAACATTCACGTAAATGTCAAAGTTAAGGCATTGGGGACCTAACACATTTCAAAAGTACATGGCTGCTATTGAAATATTAATTTCAAGTGCATTCAGAACATCTAGTTTCTTTACAGGCTTTTTGAATTTCTCTGGGGTGTGTATGGGGTATATATCTTACAGAACACTTTGCTAAATTCTCCTGAGAGTTTAATTTATATTTTCTGTATTTTTAAATCAACGTAAAAGTCAAAATGGACCAGAACTGATTTTAAACTAATGAATGAGTTATGTTTTACTATTAACAAATATTTCAAAATTATATATCTGGTAAATATAAAAAGTAAAGTTTAAGCTCTTGAAAATTAATATTATAGATTTACTTTCCAGATTTAATTTTCACTGGACTTACTAAAATTTTTTTTATAATGGAACACACACACACACATACACTTGCATATTTAGAATAACCTCCTAAAAGTCAGATTCATTTCTCACTAAAAATGTTTCAGCCCAAATATACTGAACTCAGATATTAACATCTTTCCCTTTCATTTTACTATTAACAGTGTAGGAACAATATTTCACTTATTCTTTTGTGAGATTTATCACACTAAAAATTATTGGAGAAGATCTACATTCTTTCCTGCTTTTAAATTTGTGAGACCAATTTTATGCTACATAAGACTCAATTTCATAGTCTCAAATGCCTCAAAAGTGTTTTAGAGATTCATTCCCTGAACAAGACATATTGTCTATTCTCATCCAGGCTACAGGTCCATGCTTAAATATTAAATAGTCTCAGACAACATGATAACCACAGTATTTTTCAGGCAGCTGTAAAATACTTGTCTTTCTTGCAAGGAATTCATTGTGGTGTTTTAAGAATCCTTATAGTCAAGCTATGTTGTTGCACAGTTTTAATCCTTCATGTTGGAACTAAATCTCACTTTCTTCTTGTGCTCTCAGTGTAAAATAAACCAAAGTTTGTACACTTGCTAAACTCAATACAGTTATTGAATGAATGAATGAAATTATATATTATAGCAAATTATAATATTTTGCTAATGAATCTCTATGGGTCAATATTTAACTAAAAATGAATGACTCTAATTGAATTTTCCCATTCTGTGTTCATTGCATTGAACTTTGTTGTAATACCCTAAATATAACAGTATACTAAAGCTGAGTATTTCATATGTGAAGAAGAGATGCTCAACTTATTTCCTGCTCCCAAACCTGTAAGTTCCCTGTCTGTGCTGTCCTGGTCTCCCTCTGTCCTTTCCACTCCAAGGCTAATCCTCACATTTGTGCACATCACTTCACCCTCCCAGCTCCGAGGGGAACTTGCTCCACCTGTGATCCCGCTTCGTCTGCTGTGATTGCACTTTATCCCTCATTTATCTGAGGGTACTTTTAGTGTCAAGTGTCTCCTAGCTTAAAATAGTGGATGCAGAGTGGTTCACATTGCTGCCCATCCTTCTTCCATTTCTACTTGTACTTCAATTGCCTTCCTCATCACCCACTTAAATTACTCATACAGTTTCATTACTGGCCACGTCACTTGTACGTTTCCCAGTTTCATCTCATTTGCCTTCTCAGCGGCATTGACATGATGACCAACAGCTGTCTCTTCCTTGTTGGAACCTCAATCTCAGAAAAACCATTCAATCTAGTTTCTTCTAATTTGCTAGGTATTGCTTCTCAGGTTTGGGTAGTCTTATTTTTCCTAGCACTCCTTAAATACTGTTCTTCCCCTACCTTGAGGACAGCGGTGGGTCTTCTCATGGATACAACTGTGGGTCTTTTTTTCTTTTCATTTTGCAAACTCTATGAATTCATCCCTACTGACACCCTCCACTTCCTCAAGTACCTCTTGACTGACCCCTTCAGGTTAGCACCCTCCCCTTCAGGAGGTAGTTACTATAGTTCTGATTCCAACTGGCCTGGTTTAACTGTTCATGTCTTGGCATTTTTTTTTTCTCCTCAATTATGTGTCATTTAAGAAGAAAATAAAACTCTTAATTTAAATGGTTAAACTAAGTTCCAAGATCGTGGTGAGATAGGTGGGAGTGGAGTCCATATCCCTCTGCCCTCTGGTGAAACACCGAGCTGATCTTCTGAGGAACAGAGCGAACAGCCAACAGTATTCCAGGATATATGAAGATTGGAAACCATAATTATATGGGACATTGGATGATCAGACAGTAAGGAGAGTGCTTTGGGACAATAAGATCCCTGAGACCAGCGCGGGGTCCAAGGTGGGCGGCGGGACCAGGCCCAGTGCCCGCTGGGTCTGCTGCAAGATTCTTGGGAGAGAGCCAGGCTGGGCTGTGTGAGTGGCCAGGTGCTTGTTTGGACCAGCAGGCTTAAATAGGAATAATTTTTCAAAAAGAAAAATGGAAAAAAAGAGGAACTCCATGGCTTGTTTGGAGAATTCTCCACAGCAGCTGTCCGCCTCCTATGCCCCCATTCTCCGCAGTACTGGAGTCAGTGCATACCTGGTGATTGGAGCCCAGGGCGGCCCACCAGCACACACTCCAGAAGAACCGGGAAGGTGAGCAACCAGTGGCCCGTGACCCAGTGGCAGCTCGCCAGAGCCCAGTCCAGGGGAATCGGGGGCAGTGCTCACCTGGTGATCTGAAGCCTGGTGGTGGCCCATCGGCAGTCACTCCAGGAGCACCAGGAGCTGCACAAAGGTCCACGGAGCTCACACCCTGAGTGCTGGGGATGAAGCACCTCCCACCCAGCCGCAGCGCCTGGAGCCCTGCAGGGCCAACTGGCTCTGTAGGAGAATGGCGGAAGTGCCCTGCAGAGGGGAGCTGCAGTCTGCAGAAATACTTGATTCAGGGAGGGACTAAACTACCCGGAAGGGGTGCTGAGAGTCCATAGCATCTAGGTCAGCAAAGAGCAAGAAGTCAGTGTGTGAGTTGCCCCTAATTGATGCACCTCAAGGACAGCACAACTGGTGGACTAAAGGCCTAGGATGGTCACAGAAGGGCACCCAGAAACTGGGCTGGAGGCTGGACAACAGTGAAGAGTGTGTCTCAGGAAGGGAGAAAAGCAAAACCAACACCTTCCAGGCCCAACGCAGCCAGGAAGACCAGAAGAACAGGCCTGACCAGTTTAAAGCCAGCAGAAGGCTATTTTTAGACCCAAACAGGGGTCATCCCAAAAAACAGACAGTAAGACAAATTTCACTTTGCTACTCACCATTCCAGAGAACTTGCAAGCTGGGAACGGTGAACACCAGTGCACTTGCTGGAAGAGGAATCCAACAACAAAGGAACCACCAACAGAAAACAACGGAAGAAGGTGAAGGAGGTAGTTGAACCCACACTAACCTCAATCCAGGACAGAAAGGGGAATACAACCAATTGGTGGAGAACACAACAAACAATGGAACAAAAGTGAGAAAGAAGCCTCAAAACATTGTTCACAAAGAAGAATCAGCTTCAACACAACCTGTCCACACCTGCACAACAGAATACAAGGCATGGTGGATGGAGTGATCCTCAGTTAATCAGCTGGAGGGAAGGACCCACCAAAGAAAGACCCAACAAGAACCAAAACCCAAAGACATACAGAGAGGCAACATAAACGACAGTCCAAGACCAGCAAGCTAAGTAGATTAAGGACACCGTACCACTGAATCTCACAAGTATTCTACCCTAGACGTTCATACCATAAACACAGGAAGTTAGAGCAGATCAATTTAAGAAACAGGCAAACAAGAAGAGTCCCACAAACAATGGGAAGACAAAGAAACAATCCCCAAATGAAAGGAAAGGAGGAAGCCCCAGAAAGAATGATAAATGAAACAGAGGCAAGCGAACTATCAGATATTGAGTTCAAAACATTGGTTATCAGGAAGCTCAACAAGCTTGATGAGCTAACAGAAAATTACCAGAAACTACAGGGAAACTACCATGAACTCACTGCAAACTATGTCAACATGAAAAAGGAAATAGAAACTATCCACGAGGGCCAAGAGGAAATGAAGAATACAATATCTAAACTGAAGAACACAATAGAAGGAATCAAAAGCAGGCTCGATGAAGCAGAGGATCAGATCAGCGAGCTGGAAGACAAGGTAGAAAAAAACACTCAAAAAGAGCAGGAACAGGAAAAGAGACTCAGAAAGAATGAAGAGATATTAAGGGAAATGCCAGACAATGTGAAACATAATAATATTCGTATAATAGGGAACCAGGAAGAGAGGAAGAAGAGCAAGGGATAGAAAACCTGTTTGAAAAAGTAATGATGGAAAACTTTCCTAAACTGATGAGAGAAAAAGTCACACAAATCCAGGAAACACAGAGCGTCCCAATCCAAAGGAACCCAAAGAGGCCCACCTCATGACACATCATAATTAAAATGGCAAAATTCCAAGACAAAGAGAGAATCTTAAAAGCAGTAAGGGAGAAACAGGAAGTAACATACGAGGGAGCCCCAATAAGGTTAGCAGCTGACTTCTCAATGGAAATGCTCTAAGCCAGAAGAGAATGGCAAGAAATATTCCAAGGAATGAGATCCAGAGGCCTGCAACCAAGGCTACTTTACCCAACAAGGCTCTCAATTAAGATAGAAGGCCAAATATAGAGCTTCCCAAACAAAAGAAGTCTAAAAGAATATGCCTCCACCAAACCAGCTCTGCAAGAGATGGTAAAGGGACTGCACTAAGGAAAGGAAGGAGAAGAGAGAGAGGAACACAGGTACAAAAAAAAAAAAAAGGCAAAGAATAAGTACCTATCAATAATAACCTTAAATGTAAATGGATTAAATGCTCCAATCAAAAGACATAGATTACCTAAATGGATAAGAAAGCATGACCCACACATATGCTTCCTACAAGAGACCCGCTTCAGGACAAAAGACCTACACAGACTGAAAGTGAAGGGCTGGGAACAAATTTTCCAAGCTAATGGACAGGAAAAAAGAGCCGGGGTAGCAATACTCATATCAGACAAAATAGACTTCAAAAAAAGGGCCATAAAGAGAGACCCAGAAAAACACTTCCTAATACTCAAGGGAAGAATCCACCAAGAAGATTTAAACATTGTAAATATATATGCACCCAACATAGGAGCACCCAAATACATAAAGAAACTCTTGAAGGACTTCAAGAAAGATATTAACAGCAACACAATTATAATAGGGGATTTTAATACCCCACTGTCAAAAATGGACAGATCTTCCAAACAAAATATCAACAAAGATATTGTGGCATTGAGCAATGCCCTAGATGAAATGGACTTAACTGATATATATATAGAGAGAGTCCTTCGCTCCAAAGAAACTAAAATACACATTCTTTTTAATGCACATGGAACATTTTCAAAGATAGACCACGTGATAGGACACAAAACAAGCCTTAACAAATTCAAGAAAGTTGAAATCGTATCAAGTATTTTCTCCAACCACAAGGGACTGAAATTAGAAACCAACTCAAAGGAAAAAAAACCCAAAACACTCAAAATCGTGGAGATTGAATAGTATGCTATTAAACAATGAATGAGTCAGGAATGAGATTAAGGAAGAAATCAAAAAGTTTCTCAAAACAAATGAAAATGAATTTACAACAACCCAAAACTTATGGGACACAGCGAAGGCAGTCCTGAGAGGGAAGTTCATAGTGATATAGGCCTACCTAAAAAAAAAAAAAAAAAATAGAAACCTTTCAAACAAACAACCTAACCCTACGCCTACAAGAACTTGAGGAACAACAACAAAGACAGCCCAGAGCAAGTAGAAGGAAGGAAATAACCAAGATCAGAGCAGAATTAAATGACATAGAGACTAAAAGCACAATTCTAAGGATCAATTAATCCAGGAGCTGGTTCTTTGAAAAGATAAACAAAATCGACAAGCCTTTAAGCAGGCTCATCAAGAAAAAAAGAAGACCCAAATAAACACAATCAGAAATGAAAGAGGAGAGATTACAACTGATGCCACAGAAATACAAAGGATTGTAAGAAACTACTACAAAGAACTATATGCCAAGAAATTTGAAAACCTAGGTGAAATGGACAAATTTCTAGAAAAATATTATCTCCCAAAACTCAATGAAGAAGCAGCAGAAAGCCTGAACCGACCAATAACAGCAGATGAGGTTGAAGCAGTAATAAAAAAAACTCTCCACACACAAAAGCCCTGGACCAGATGGTTTCACAGGAGAATTCTACAAAGTAACAGATAAGTGTTGGAGAGGACTCGGAGAAAAAGGAACCCTACTGCACTGTGGATGGGAATGCAGACTGGTGCAGCCACTGTGGAAAACAGTATGCAATTTCCTCAGAAAACTAAAAATGGAACTGCCTTTTGACTCAGCAATTCCACTGCTGGGATTATACCCTAACAGCCCCGAAACACCAATCCAAAAGAACCTATGCACTGCAATGTTCATAGCAGCACAATTTACAATAGCCAAGTGCTGGAAGCCCATCAGCAAATGGGTGGATCAAGAAACTATGGTACATTTACACAATGAAATTCTACGCAGCAGAAAGGAAGAAGGAGCTTATACCCTTTGCAACAGCATGGATGGAACTGGAGAGCATTATGCTAAGCGAAGTAAGCCAGGCGGTGAGGGACAAATACCATATGATCTCACCTTTAACTGGAACATAATCAACAAAAGAAAAAAGCAAGAAAAACATAACCAGAGACATTGAAATTAAGAACAATCTAACAATAGCCAGAGGAGAGGGGGGAGGGGACAATGGAGAGAAGGGTTTTCAGGAACTACTATAGAGGACACATGGACAGACCAAGGGGGAGGGTGGAAGCAGGGTAGGTAGGCAGGTTTGGAGAGGGTGGGGGGAGGTGAGGGGAGAAGATGCAGACAACTGTAATTAAACAACAATGAAGTAATTAAAAAAAATGGTTAAACTAATAAATATTATGGTTTTTAATTCTATTTTATAAATAGTAAAATTTAAGGATTAATTGAATAAACATGAGCATAGATTATGTTTTATTTATGTCATTTTATCATTTTCAAAGAACATTCTCTTATTTAGTCAATAACTTTATTATCTTTTTATTGTAGGAAACTTAGGTTTCTAGAGGTTTGGAGGCTTGCCAAAGATCACACTAGTGACAGAACAAGGACTTGAAATACTTAGGAAAAATTACATATCTTTGCATAAATATTAAGTCTTTAATTGTTACGAATAACAATAATCAAATCCTGTCCCATGCCTGAAAGTAGTTTTCCTCAAAGATGCTACAAAGTATTGCTACAAAATATTGTTTCCTATTCTTTACTAATTTGTTTCTTTTTTGATAGAAGTGATAATTTAGTTCTAAATTATAAGACAAAATGGAAGATTAAAGAGGTAAATTAAAGACCACATACACCTACAACTTGAGTTTTATAGTCTAAGTAATCAACAGTTAGTGAGTATCTAGGCTTTCTTTTGCTTGAGATTCAAAATAAAACAAGCTGGGTAATAGGTATCTAAAATTGGAAAATAGAGCTTACTCTTTTCTTCTTAAAGGATTAAAAGCCACTTCGCTAAGATTCAGAGAAATCACCTGTCCCTAGTGCATTTTGCTCAGTTCTCTCATATGGCGACGGCCTTTTGACATTTGCTTTAAGGCCTTTGCTGATCTTACCACTCATTCTACATGTTTAAACAAAGCACGTGGCTTTGCCAGCGTCCTGCCATCATGCTGGAAACATAATCTCTGAAGGAGGCGGGAGCCAAGAGCCCAAAAGTTCTTCAGAGTTATACTGGGATGAGACTCCCGGCTAGCAAGGAGGGGGCAGTAACATTCCTCCCTGGTGCCTGCTGAAACAAATTTCAAGAATGGTAACAGGCTTGTTGTAGGGTTTTAAAACTATCAGTCTGGGATCAGCAGCCTGTCTGAGAGGCTGTGGATGCCAAATTCCAGCTGTCACAACTTGCTTCTCTGAGAACGTCGTACTCAGTTGGTCAGAGACTTAGAAGATGAATTTCATTAAGACCATGCGCTGCAACTCTTTTTATAAACAGACCAAACCAAACCGCAAATCTCTTACTTGAAAACACTGGCCCTTCCTTTCTGCTTTTGGAATACAGGGTCAACACGAGGTTATCTGTAGGCTGGGTGAGAGCACCCAAACAAAATATTTAGCCAACTGTATGACTAGTTTGTGGTTTCAGGTTTTTATTTCAAAATCTTTGCAGCCCATTAATCACTACCATGAAAGAGTCTTCATCAGGAGTTCATGCTCAGTTCATTTATGGAACTATAGAATCAGTGTTTGTATTTTCATAGCACAAAGAGAAAAGCAGTAATTGACCAAATTGAATCGGAGGTATGCCTAGAGTTTGGGACCTCCACTCAGTGATTTCCCCATACAGGGTTTTCAATTATCTGTACATGACTATACAGTAGCTAATTGGGTGATATTAGCTTTCTTAGGGAGGGAAAGGTGAGGTTTCAGCTGCACGTGTACTTTCTCAGGACCAGAGCCATGACTAATGAATCGCTTAACAACAGGAAGAGTAGCTGATCTTCAGAAAGTTGAGATTATTTAGCTGGTTAGGTGGAGTGAGCCTTATATATAAATAAAGTGTTTATTGTGCCTGAGCAGTCTCCAATTACACTCTTTAAACAGAGTTTCTAAATTATTTCCAAAAGCAATTAAGTAATAGCTAACAATAATCGAATTTTTAATAAGTGCAGGGCACAATTTTTTTACTTGTGTTAATGCATCAGTCCTCACAATATTACTTTGAAGTGGCTATTTTTATTATGGCTATTTTTATTATGCCTATTTTATTGATGAGCATTAACTGACCCAGAAAACTTAAATAACTTGTCCAAGATATCACACCTAGAAGTGGAAGCAACAGGATTCAAGCTTGGTGTTATGACAAAGTAATAGAAAGCAATGGATAGAAGGCCATGTCTGGGTGAAGAGTTAGCCCTTTTCTACACTCACAGAGCACTGTATTGCTATGAGAATACCCAATCTGCTCTGCTATAATTCTGGTTTACCTGTCTTTCTCCTTCATGGCCTCCTTGAAAATAGGAACTTTGGCTTCCATTTGTTACCGTCAGAGTGACAGAGTGATTGATAGAAAGTAGATAGACAGAAACTGTTTAATGAATGAGTACTGGGGTTATTAGTCTATTCTAGGAGCTAAACAAATATTTCATATTGAACTTGTAAAGAATAGTGCTGGAATTAATCTAGTCTTCTACGCTTTCCCCAGGTGGAAGCAGAAATTCTAATCCTTGGCATCCTAAGAACTGGACAAGCATGTAAATGTTCTGTATAAGAGGGGATCAGGAAAACATGGCCTTCAGTTCTGGTTTAAAGCCATAGTCCATGAAGCAGGCTTGTAAAAGGCAGCACGGATGTGGACGCCAGATCAATTTTACAAGAGCTGAAATGACATTTCCCTCTTGTCTCAATTCTTAATTGGTTGCTCATGGTCACTGGAGTGTTTAGAAAGCCTCAAGGCTGGCTCCTTTCTGCTGCCATCTGTCTTGGTTATAAGTACACTATGGGTTCCATATGGCTCCTTATTTCCAGTAAGCCTAAAGCAGGGGTCCTCAACCACTGGGCAAAGGACTGGTACCTGTCCCTGGCCTGTTAGGAATCGGGCTGCTCAGCAGGAGGTGAGCTTGAATGTAATGCACTTGACTCATCCTGAAACTATCCCAACCCCCAAGTCCATAGAAAAATTGTCTTCCATGAAACCGGTCCATGGTGCCAAAGAGGTTGGGGACTGTTGGCCTAAAGCATTTTCTTGTTCCACAGGGCCACTTGAGACAAATGACTTGACTTACTTGTTTTGGACTTGGACTAACTAGGAAATGAAATTAATCGTACCCCAAATCTCTCAAAATGCTTTTCCTTTAATAGAAGAGGCTACTATGGGCAACTGGCATTAATGTCACATCTTACATGTTTATCTACTCTAAATGGAGAAGACATTTTTGCTTTTAAAAGTATGGAAAGAAGGTTGTATTATATTTTTATCCGTAGTCAATAAAATTAACAATATCCACTAGATTCAGGCTCAAAACTTATTATTTTTTTCATAGTATAGATAATTATCATTTTTACTTGATGATGATGATGATGATATCAGTAGTGGAGTTGGTGCTATTTTACTGGACCTGGACACCTCATGATCAGAAATTAAATATATAATATTTATTCAAGTAAGTATTTTGTATTCATGCAAAGATGTCTCTGTTGACCATCTGGGTAGTTGTTTCATGAAGACACTTTGAATCATCATTTCCCTTGCTCTTTTTTTTATACTTCATTACTGCCCTGCAGGGTCCTGGTCCTTGATCTGTGCAACCATCAGCCTTCCTAATTGTAACTAAACAGTGCTGGGGAACTTACAAACAATGCAACCTGGCCTGAGTACACATTCACGGTCTTGGGTTTGATGGGACCACAGTTTACTATCAATTTCTTTCTTGTCCTTCAAATCTGTCCTAGGACTGTTAAGAGAAATTCTGAAGCCTTACCATTTTCTTTGTGATCTAATTGCTTTCCTTCTTCTCCTACACCCCCATTCAACTTCTCACTTCTTATAGCTGCAGACTACTCATCGGGGCACCTCATCTTTATCCTCTTAATTATTCTATTGAAGGCTACCTAATCAATTCAACTGTGCTCTCCAATACTCTTCCTTATCTTCTTGGGTGGGGGGACATATGGGAGTGGGGACTTGCTTTACCAGTTGCCTGCTTTATCTTTAATCATGTTCTGTTCCTTCTTTACTGGATCCTTTCCTTCCTTAATAAAACTTTCAGGCCAACATACTCCCCCTATGTAAAACATTTTAAAAAAATGACTTTACTGCTAATATTATCATTAGATTATAACAATCTGTTATACCTTTTTGTCATCAAAGTTCTTGAATCCATTCTCTGTTCTTGCTGTCTTCACTTCCTCCTTCATTTCCTTAACCTCTGTTAATTATCTTAAAAGATATACTCTTATCTTTTCATTTTTTATTGTTGTTCAGTTACAGTTGTCCCACCCTTTTCCCATTGCTCTCCCCTGCCCCAGCCTCTTAACTCCCAGTCAGTCTGCCCAGTTGTCCCTGTCCATGAGCCTTCTATTCATGTTCCTTGACTTGCCCCTCCCCTGCTTCCCTCTATTATCCCCCTTAGCCCTCCCCTCTGGTCACTGTCAGTTTGTTCTATATTTCCATGTCTTTGGTTCTATTTTATGGCATTTTATGCTCTCCTTATACCTGCGTCATCCATGTGGGCTCCTTTGTCTCTGTCCCTTAAACTATCAGTATTTATAAAATGTTGCAGTGGGCCCTGGCTGGTGTGGCTCAGTGGACTGAGTGCTGGCCTGTGAACTAAAAAGGTCGCCAGTTCAATTCCCAGTCAGGCCACAGGTGTGAGTTGAGCCAGGTTCCCATTTTGGGGCACGCGAGAGGCAACCAATCTGTGTATCTCTGGCACACTGATGTTTCTCTCCCTGTCTTTCTCCCTCCCTTCCCCTCTCTCTAAAAATAAACAAAATCTTTTAAAAAAATAAAATAAAATATTGCAAATGGACCTATGCTATTTAGTCAATTTGTGTTCTTAAATCTCATTTTTTTTGGTAGGGGACTGTTCATTCTAAGAGTTTGAGAAGGTAAGAGGTTGCTACTTCTCCAGAGTTGTTACTAGATTAGAACGAAAACACGACAGAACAAATTCTGTGTATAAACTACAGATATTTATTCAACAAATATTCAGTAGAAAAGCAGGCATTAAATGGTTCTGATTTGGTTTTTAATTTTTATACTGCTTCTTTCTGTAGTTTCATTAAATACCATGATTTGAGTTATATGTGTATATGGGGTGGGTAAGTGGGAATGCCTGAGTCCTTGTGTGTTTATATTGGCATGTCATGAAACAGGTGGAAAAATCTCAGACACATTCCACATTCTCCTGTGCAAACTAGACAGAGAAAGAGGAAGAAGAAATATTTTATTTTCTTCAGTTCTGTTCATTTGAAAGTACACTAATAATTCAGAACTATTTGGGAACAAGTTGTAAGAACATTTAATGATATTAATTTGGAAAAATTCTTGGTTATCCACCAGTTAATTATAATATATTTTTATTTCCTTTTAAAAACTTCCTCTTTAGAACTGATTTAAAATATTTTATTTGAACAAAAATAAGCATATTTCACTTTTTTACAGTGACTTGAAATGGTTGAATGAGGAATCATTGGTTTCTAAATCAAAATTATTTATAATTCTGGCATAATTAACTGAAATTATTATATCATTTATAATGTCAACTTGCCAAATTAAATGGTTTTCATTTTTTACTTCCTTTAGTACTATATACTGCATATTTTACAGTTGTAACTTTAGCATAAAATTTATTTTTATGTCATTTAATATTTATCCATGTTGCTACATCTTCTTTATAATCACTATTTCCAGTGATGTTGAGCATCTTTTCACATACATGTTGACCATCTCTATGTCTTATTTATAAAAAATGTCTGTTCAGATTTCCTGGCCATTTTTAATTAAATTGTCTTTTGATATTAAATTGTGAATTCTTTATATATAGAATATTAACTCTTATCAGATATATAATTTACCAGTATTTTCTCCCATTCAGTAGGTTGCTTTTTCATTTTGTTGATGGTTTACTTTACTGTGCAGAAACTTTTTACTTAGATGTAGTCCTAATTGTTTAATTCTGTTCATGTTGTCCTTGCTATAGAGTTGGATCCACCGACCCTGCCCCCCAAAAAAAATCATGACTAAGAACAATACTAAGGTCTTACATTCAAATTTTTGATCCATTTTAGGTTACTTTTTGTACATAGCATAAGAGAGTGGTCCAGTGGCTACCCAATTTTCCCAATATTATTTATTGAAAAGGCTGTTCTTTTCCTATTGTATATTCTCAGGACCTTTGTCAACAGTTCATTGGCTGTATATACATAGTTTTATTTCTAGGCTATTTATTCCATTGATCTATGTATATGTTTTTGCACCAGTACTATACTGTTTTGATTACTATTGATTTGTAATATAGTTTGAAATTGGGGAGAACAATGCTAGTGGTTCATTTTTCTTTCTCAATATTTCTTTGGCTATTGGGTGTCTCTTGTGATTCCATGTGAATTTTAGGATGGTTCTATTTCCATGAAAAAAATCATTCAAATTTTTATAGGGATTGCATCAGATCTGTAGATTGTTTTGGGTAGTATGGATACTTTAACAATATTGATTTTTCCAGTTCATGGACATAGAATATCTTTCCATTTATTTGTGTCTTCTATTTCTTTCATCAATGTCGTATTATTTTCAATGCACACATTTTTCACCTCTTAGTTTCATTTATTCCTAGGTGTTTTATTCTTATTGATGTAATTGTAAATGGTACTTCTTTCTTAATTTCTCTTACTTTAACTAAACTACATTTTCCCCATCTTTTTTCTTGTGGTTAATTTCTATGTGTTTTCCCACCCACTCTTCCTTCTAAATAGGCTTTCCTCTCCTGACTCTCCCCTAGTCCTGACTGGACTAGGTTCTTTCTAACTGCTCTCTTTGCCATATCTTTGTTATATTACAATCTAATTTATCCTCTGGCTTAATACACCATGAACTCTTCGAGGGCAAGGATAGTGTCTTTTTTTTTTTTTTTTGCCTGGTTTCTCAATGTTAAAAATAGTAATCTCTGAGGAAATTATCCTAATATAGAATATTTGTGCCATATGTTAATATTGCTATGAAACATAAGCCAAAAATAGTTTAATGACTCTTGGAATTTACTACCACACCACATTCAGGATGTATTCCCTTCAAGCCCTAATTCCTGAGCTAAGGATGTAGTGAATCTATTTCAATGTTTTTCAGCAAAATTTACATAAGCAACAATCAATTCTAAAACTCCTGTGACAGTTTCCACTTGGTGGTCATACAAGGGCACAACTATAGTTTCTATGTTGAAAATTGTCATCATAAAATTGATTAAGGCTCTCACAAAGTACTCCTTACCTATTTTAGAGCTTGGGGAGCTAGATGCAATCTCCCCTTGCATTTTTAGAAGACTTTTGGATTTTGGTTGCACACATAGATAACGGAATTTACTTTTGGAAGTCTGATATTTTAGAAGTATCTAGCTCAGAGATATGGTATCTGGGCTTTCTTGATCTGATTGTAGCTCCCTGTGGGTTTCAGATGGGGAGTAGACTGCATTTTCTGCATTTGACCCAAGGGTGTTTTCCTATCTGCTTAAGTAATTACAAACAGAAAAAGAAGCTAAAGAGGAATCCTGGCATTGAGATTTTGGGAAAATGTTATACTGATGAAACATTAGTGGCCTGACCTAGTTTGGGATTTTAACTACTTGCTGCTGCCATTTCTCTGGTTATGCTCATTTCACTCATGAGTTTTATCCTTAGAAGTGGCTGTAACTAGCACTGTTCGGTTTCCTTTGGTTTCATAAAATCAACAGTAAAAATATTATCTTTATTTGAGAAACATAACCAATTTAAACTTATTAAGAGTTATAGAACTTACTTTTTATGTTGGCACTTTTTAACCTTATAGTTTACTATAATAATAATGAACACATTGTACCTTCTTTCCAGGTAAAACGAGTAACATACCAAAGGAAGGTATTTGATAAATTTTTATAATACCCTTTATAGTCAAGGAATCAACAAGAATAATGGCCTCCATTTTTCAGAAAAGCAAATAAGCTATGGTGATGTTTTATGACCTATTCATGGCAAATACTCTACAGATCAGTAACAACCAAGGAAGCACATTGGCAGCCACATAACTACTTGCAGATTCCTGAACATACCAAGCCCAATAGCAGGGATGGTAATAAATCACTGTGAGTTAAAAACATTTTTCTTCAAATATTCCCAAATGGAATTTTCCTCAAATACATGTTTTTTTTGAAGAAAAAGAAATAAGTATAAAGAATAAAGTTTTATTTTGGATAATAGTTTTATTTATTTCTGTGTATTATTTAAATTATTTATTTATATATTCATTCTTTTGACTACATGACACATACTCAGGGTAAAATGAATAATAAAGTACAAGGTATATACAGTGAAAATGTGTCTTCATCCCATCCCTTACCATTTCTCTCCAGAATCAACCAGTTACCGGTTTCTTGATTGATAGTTAAGATCTTTGTTTGTACATTTATGCATGTATTTTCCCTTGTTTAAAAGATACACATTTTGGTATCAATTCAAAATTTTCAGTAAAAAAAGGTTGATATTACAATATTCTATTTTCTTTTCAAAGAAAACCACAAATTTAGAGGCATTATCATTCCTAACCAGTTATCTCGCTTTAAAGGAGAACACATTTGTTTCAGTCAAAGCTGGCCATACTTGTAAGGAACACATAAATGTGTAAAGAAAGCAGCAAATACTGCAAAGTAAAATAATGATATTGGTTGAACTCTCACAGTACATCTTATGTACAAAATTATATGCCTTTTTAAAAAGTTATTCTGCAAAGGTTCTTATAGATGCCTATTTATAAAGTAAATTTTAGTGATTAGGTTTGGAAATATTGAACATCCTCAATTGCTTAGTAAAAAGGATGTTATTGTAAGAGTATTGGCAACATTATTGGCAAGATACAGTCAGTAAAATAGAAAGTTTACTTTGGGAAGTCCTCTGCTTACTTAGGAGTTTCTTTTATTTTCATATCGAGTGTGAATTCATGTGGGAAAGTAGAGTATCTGGAGATTTCAAGGAAGAGAGAGTTGTGCTTGATTTTATAATTTTCTAATTCTGAATGCTTGGGATCAAGAATTTACTCAGTGGATGACTTTCTTGGAAATATAATTTCAGTTTAGAAAATATAGAGCTTAGAAAACTCTTGGAGAAGAACAATGAATTAATTGAAAGTCTCCTCCACCTTTAATCTCAAAGATAAATGGGTGTTAGTAACATTTTAGCTCTGTGGTCAGGACAGTGGTCAGAATGGTTAACTGAGTATTAAATTAGGTTATTTTTCATTGTTTTACTTTTGATAAATGTAATAAACTGCAAAATTAAGAACATTAATTTTTTGATATGATTTGTGAATCTGCTATTCTAAAAATGTTATTACCCAGTTATAATTTAAATTAAAATTCAGTAATATTTTCAAATTGTTTATGCTTTCTTTCCCATATATCAAATACTCAACATATGATAGGTTCTTTTTATGAATATTTTTGTGATGAAATTATGAAATTTTATTTTTCCATATAAAGAGTTGTACCATGTGACAAAGAGATATAGGTTCTCTCTTGACAATTCCTTTTAAACCCATTAATATAATATGTACATGTGATAGTATTATACCACTTAATTATTTTGTGGTAAAGTTAATCTCATTGTTGCTTCATTTTAAGTATTTTAAAAATACAACTTGATAGTGTTTTATAGTTCTGGTGAATCTTAATCTTGTTTTTCTTCAAGAAAAATTATTAGATTTTTTTTGTGTTGTATTAACTGTACATTAAATTTGGAAGAATTTATAACATATATGATTGATCAAGGAAAATGTTGAAAATCACTTTGAGGATAGTTTTTTAAAGTTATGTTTTTTAATAAGAAATGTATTAACAAGAAAAATGTTTGATGCAATACCAAGTGACAAAAAATAGAAAGTTATGATTTTTGCAGTCTTGTTCCCTTCTATAATTATTTTAATTAAACTTTCTACTTTAAAGTAATTATAAGTTCACATGCAGTTGTAAGAAGTATTGGAGATTCTGATACTCTTTAGCCAGTTTTTCCCAATGGTAATATTTTACAAAACTATAGTGTGATATCATAACTGGGATGTTGACACTGAGGCAATCAAGTTACAGAACACTTCTGTCACCGTGAAGATTCCTCATGTTGCTGTTTCATAGCCACACGCTCCCCTCTCAAACCACAACCTCCTGTACCCCTGGTGAACATCCCACTATTCTGTTTTCCGTTTCTACCAGTGTTTCAGGATGTTAGGTAAATGAACTCATACAGTATGAAACCTTTTTAGATTTTGGGTTTTTTTTCCTTCTCAGTATAATTCTCCAGAGATTCACCCAGAGTTCCATTTACCGATAGTTTGTTCCTTTTAAGTAATGAATAGTAGCCCATGATACGGATGTACTACTTACCCTTTGACCATTCAACCCACTGATGGATGCTGGGTTGTTGCCAGTTCGGGGCTATTATGAATAAAGCTGCTATAAACATTTGTGTAGACATTTCCATGTGAAAATAAGATTTGATTTGTCTGAGATAAATGCCCAGGTGTGCAACTAATGGCTTGTATGGTTGTTGATCATTTAGTTTACTTTTTTTAAAGAAATTGCTAAACGATTTCCAGAGTGGCTACTTCACATTCCCACCAGCAAGGTATGAATGAGTGAGTGATCTGGTTTCATCACAGCCTTGCCAGCATTTAGTTCTCTTAACTATCTTTGCTTTAGTCTTTAAAAAAGAACAGGAGTGTAAGGATAGCTCTCATTTTGGTGTTAATTTGCCTCTCCCTAATGACTAATACTGTTGAAAACCTTTTCACGTACATATTTGCCACCTGTATATGACTCTTCATGTCCTTTTCTCATCCTCTAATTAGATATTTTTACCTGTTGAGTTTTGAGTATCCTTTACATATTCTAGATCTAGTCACATGTGTGACTTGCAAATGTTTTCTCCAAGTCTGTAGCTTGTCTTTTCATCCGCTTAACAGGATTTTTATAGAGCAACAGTATTTAATTTTAATGAAGTCCAATTCATCAAAAATATTTTATAGACTGTGATTTTGGTGTGAAATATAAGAATTCTGCCTAGTATTAGATCCTTAAGATTTTCTCCTATATTTGAAAAAATATGACTTTAATATTTTTAGGTAAATCTGTGATCCATTTAATGTTAATTTGTATACTAGATGTGAGAATTAAGTTTATACTTTGCCAGTGGATGTTCAATTCCTCCAGCATCATTTGCTAAAAAAGATTTTCCTCCATTGAATTGTCTTTTCACCTGTTTTCAGAAATCAATTAAGAATATATGTATGGGTCAATTTGTAGGTCTCTATTCTGGTCCATTGATTTATGTTTCTGTTCCGCACCGAATACCACGTGATCGTGGTTACTGTAGTGATATAATAAGTATAGTATTCAGGTAAACTGATTCTTCCTACTTTATTCTTTTTCAAAATTATTTTAGCTGTTCTAGTTCCTTTACTTTTATGTTTAAATTATATAATAATTTTGTCCATATCTTTAAAATTATTTTGGGATTCTGACAGGGATTCTGTTAAATCTGTATATTAATTTATTCAAAATTGATATCTTTACTATGTTGAGTCTTCCATTTCTCTAATTCTTTTTGATTTCTTTCATCAACATTTTATAATTTTCCCTATGCATACTCTATATGTGTTAGATTTAAACCTATGTATTGCATTTGTTGAGCCACTGTAACTAGTATAGTCTTTGTAATTTTTATTTACACGTGATCCTTGTTAGAGTTTGCAGTATGATTGATTTTTTTTATGATGATCTTATGTCCTCTGACTTTACTAAACTCATCTATTAGTTCCAGGAGTTTCTATGTAGATTCTTTGGCTGGTTCCATGTAAACATTTGAGGACTGAATGTTTGTGTACCCTCAAAATTCGTATGTTGAAATCTAATCCCCAATGTGATGGCATTTGGAGGTGGTACTGTTGGGATGTAACTAGGTCATGAGGGTGGAGCCCTCATGAATGAGTTTTGTGTCCTTTTAAGAGACCAAAGAGCTAGCTTATCTCTTTCTGCTCTGTGAGATACAAGAACTAGGCAGTCTGCCACTCGAAAGAGGGCATTCATCGGAACCCAGCCCTGCTGGCACAGTGATCTCAGACATCCGGTTTATAGAACCCTTAGCAATAAATTTGTGTAGTTTATAAGGCACTAATCTATGGCATTTTGTTATAGCAGCCCTAACAGACTAAGGCAACAATCATTTTATCCCTAAATATGTACAGATATATATTTCTTCCATTCTAACCTATATGCTTTTTTATTTCCCTTTCTTCCTATGGCACTAACTAGAACTTCCAGCACTGTGTTGAATAAAAATGGGAAGAATCTTTGCCTCTTTCTCAGTCTTAGGAGAAAATGCTCAGGATTTTTTTATTTTTTTAACCAGTAAGTATAACATTAACTGTAAGTATTTTATACATGCTCTTTATCAATTTGAGGAAATGTTCATCTATTCCTAACTTGGTGAGAGTTTCTATCATGAGTGCATTTTTACTTATTTTCACTTTTTCTTACATAAATTAATGTGAATATGACCTTGTGTTTTTTCTCCTTTAGCCTATCAATATGGCAGAGCACACTGACGAGGTTTTGAATATTGAACCAGCCTTACATCCCTGGTATAAAAATCATTTAGTCACTGTAGTATGTAATTCCTTTTATGTTTCTAAATTCCATTTGGTGATATTTTATTAAGGAGTTTTGGTCTACATTCATGAAGAATATTAGTCTATGTTTTTCTTTATTTTTATTGTATTTGGTTTTGCTGTCAGGGAAATACAAGCTTTATAAAGTGAATTGGAAAGCATTTTGCCTCTTTTATTTCTAGAAGAGATTGTATAGAATTGGTCTTCATTCTTCTTTAAATGTTTGGGAGTATTCTCTCATGAAACCATCTGGGCCTAGAGACTATTTGGGGGGAAATATTTTGTTACAAAATAAATCTGGGGTAAATTGTGGTAGTTTCTGATTCTAAGGACTGCTCCACTCTAAATTGTCAGAGTGTGTGTGTAGAATTACCCATGATACCCTGCTACTGTCATGCTGACGCGTGCGCATCTGCAGTGGCAACAACCTGTCTCACTTCTGAGGGTGGTCATCACGTCATCCCCCTTCTCTCTTTGTTAAGCTGGTGAGATTGGTCAGTTTTGTTGATTTCTCCAAAGAGTAAGCTCTTTGTTTAGTTGTGCCATTAGGTTTCTGTTTTTAATTTCATTGATTTCTGCTCTTATGCTTGCTTTCTTCTGCCTATTTGGTATATTTTGCTAATCTTTTCTAGGTTCTTGAGGTAAGCACTTAGGTGATTGAATTGTGTTTTTTTGTCTTTTCTAATGTATTCACCCAGTGCTATAAATTCACCTTGGCACTGTTTAAGCTTTGGACTCAAGAAATCTTTAGAAGTATATTGCTTAGTCTCCAATGTTTGGAAATATTCTTTCTTTTACATATAATCAAAATTTTAATTTTAGCTTTGAGATTCATTTAAATTTATAAATTGTCTTGTGAAGAATAAACTCCTGAGAATGTATATTTATTTACTAAAGAACATATTATTTCTTTCTGTTTATGTCATTCTCAGTAAAGCTCCATTTTTTTTAAATCATTTTTTGTTATTATTTTTATCTTGTTATTTTTTATTCCACTATACTCAGAGAACACACTCTATAAGATTTTCAGTTCTTTTAAATGTGTTGTTTTATAGCCCAGATGTAACTTACATTGGGACATGTTTCATGGTCACTTGGAAACCATGTGTATTCTGCCATTACTGGACACAGTGTTCTATAAATAGTGCATATTGTACTAAAATGATATGGAGTTCTTGTATATCCTTGTTAATTTTTCTATCAATTGTTGAGAGAGAGCTGGTGATGTTTCCAACTATAATTGTGTATTTTTCTATTTCTTTTTTTATTTATATCAGTTTTACTTCATATATACTGCAGCTGTGGTTTTTTAATGCATTCATGTTTAGAACTGCTATCTCTTGCTGATAGAATGACCTCATAATTTTATTATGTCACATCTTCCCTGACTTTGGTAATTTTCTTTGCTCTGAAGTCTGCTTTATCCAACATCATACAGTTACTCCTGCTTTCATTTGATAAACATTTACATAATATATCTTTTCCCATTCTTTTTAGTTCAACTCTCTTGTATTATTATATTTTAAATGAATTCCTTTTAGACTGTGTATCCATGTTTCTTAATTTGCCTGACCGAGGCCCTGCCTGTGCTGTTGCGTCAGTTACAGCATCGTCCTGATACACCAAGGCTGTGGGTGTATCCAGGGTCAGGACACATGCAAGAAGCAACCAGTAAATGCGTAAATTAGTGGAACAACAAAATAATGTTTCTCTCTCTCTCAAATGAATAAATTAATTTGTTTTGTTATTTATGTAATCGGTTTTGTTATTTATGCAATTAAATTATTTACCTTTAATGTGATTATTGATATGTTAGGGCTTAAATATGCCTTTTTATTTTTTGTTTTATGTTTGTTCCTTTTGTCCTTTGTTTCTTGTGTTTTATTTTACTGAATTTCCTATAGGTTATTTGAACACACTTTAGAATTTCATTTTATCTATATTGTTTTCTTAGTGATTGCTTCATGTAGCTTTATTTAACAGATTATTCTGTGTATAACGCTGTATATAAATAACCCAGTCTACTAGGGTTGCTATTTTATCAGTTAAAGTGAGGTGTACAATCTATCCTGGCTTTTGTTTACCTTTACCCTGTCCATTTATAACATAATTGCATTAAGTATTTCCTCTTCCTATACTTAACATTACATCAGATGGTACTATAATTTTTGCTTCAAACATTGAACGTAATTTAAACTGATGAAGAGAAGGGACATCTTTTATATCTATTCATAATTTTGTTTACTATGTGCTTTTTTCTTTCCTGATGTTCCATGGACTCTTGTTTTATAATTTTCTTTGTGTTTCAAGAACTCACCTTAGTCATTCTTTCAGTTTAGATTTGTTGAAAACAAATCTGAGATTTTCTAAGTTCCTTGAATTTGTAGATTTGCATCTTTTACCAAATTTGTGATCTTTCACCTTTCCAGTGGTTTCCAAAAGTATAGATGTTAGAACATTTTTATAGTCCCATAATTCTCTGAGGTTGTTTATATTTTTTATATTTATTTTATATTTATTTTTATATTTATAAAAAATATATTACATATATATTTACTGTAGTTTAGATTGAGTGATTTTTATTGTTTTATCTTCCATTTCACTGATTCTTTTCTCTGTTCTCTTTATTATTATATTGACAGTGATGCTTAGTAATTTTATTTTGGTTACTATAATTTTTAGCTCTAAAATTTCCATTTTGTTTTTTCTTTATATCTTCTAGTTCTTTATTGAGACTTTCCATCTTATTTATTTCAAGTACATCTGTAATTGCTATTGAAACATCTCTATGATGGCTAGTTTAAAATCATCATAAGATAATTCTGAAACCATTGTCATCTTGGTGTGGGCATCAGTTGATTATCTTCATTCAGTTTGAGGTCTTCCTGGTTCTTGGTATGATATGTAATCTTTCTCTTGAAGATTAAAGATTTATGGCATTATGGTAATAGACTCAGAATCTTATATAAACCTATTTTAGCTGTTTTGTTTTTTTTTTCCTAAAATGGCTTCATTGAGGGAAGAAGAGCATCCCTGATTTTTACTACCAGCTGAGGGCATAGTTTCAGGTTCTACCACTAGGAGCAGAAGTTTAGGTTCCCACGCACCTTTTTGGTATCCATGGGAAGAGGCTTGTCCTTGCTATGGGGTGCGAGTGACTTTTCCGGCTCCTCACTAGGCCCCGACTGATACCTCCCTGACTGAGAGGGGTAGGGGCGCTCCTTACAGCTCCCCATGTAGTCACCGGCCACATCATAGTGTTCGGGGTGTTTCTTTTTTCTGGGTGGTGGTAAAAACCCTGATTCGTTTTGAGGTTCCCTCCTGCACTGCTCCAGCAGAGAGAAGGAGGGATGACTTACTACTACTGAGTTGGAGTGAAAGTCCAGACTTTCCAGTGGTTCCTACTAAACATTAGCAGATAACCTTGTTAATGCCAAATGGCATGAAACTTCTGGCTCCCTACTTGACCTTCTATGAGATGACCTTGGTGGTGGGGGGTGGACCAGATAACCTCATCACAGCCTGGCACAGACAGAAGTCTAGGCTTACCAATCAGCCTTCTTTGACATGGGTAGAGATGGGACCACATTTTTTTCTGTGGTATTAGGTTGGAGTAGTGATTGTCCAAAAGTTTTCTGTCTTGTTGTTTTGCCTCCTTCTTTGTCCATTGGCCAAAAGAGCAGTTTTCGTTGATTATTTTATTTATTTTGCCTGCACCTGTTTGGGTTTTGGGGTTGTCAGCTTCTTCACCTCTTAGTCTGGCATATATGCAGCAAAACAAACAAACAAAAAACAAAGGGAACTCACCACATCTACAGTCCTGGATAGTCTGCCTTTTCCTTTCCACCTTTCAAAATCTTCTTATGTTTGTTTTACATAATGCCCAGGGTTTTTAGATGTACTTAGCAGAAGAAATAGAAACATATATCTATTTCACCATCCAGAAGAAGTCTAAACATCTTTAAGACTTTTAAAATTCATATAGTATTTAGATATGTCCTTTAAATCCTTAGGAGAAAGTTAAGTGCCTATTTCATTAGTATATCAATCAAATATTACTAGGATAACAAATCTGTCACAGTATTACCTAATTACCAATGAAATCACAATATTCATTCAGAAATGTCATGTTTACTTCAATTTGAAATGACCTAATGAAAAATTGACATCGAGCCCACCACAGGAAGTGGCCAAATGCTGGAAAGTCTTCTGATTAAAGAATCTCATGGGGGTATCATTTATCTTTTTTCATTTCTCTGTTTTCTTAAAATTACAGTAACATTCCTAACTTGGTCCAATATGATATCATTTGGGAGGAGTACAACTGCAAAGATAAAGACCCTAGAGTTTTAAATTTGTTAACCTGTTTTACATTATCTTTCTTTAAAAATTCTTCCGTGCCTTAATTGGACTGGTGTAGGAGCAAAGACTTGCTCAGTGTTGCTTAGATTAAGCCCCCAGCTTGATGTAACAATAAATTGATAAACAAAACAATTCACTTGAGAAATAAAGTACGAGCATAGTGCCTATGGAGACCTTTCTCATTTTTAGCACATGGCTGTGTGGGGTCTGAACGCTGGGGCGGTTGGAGCCAGTGGAAAACACAGCCTTTGCATATCTGTGTTTGGAAGAAGGTCTTCCTCTCCGCTCAGAGTCCGGTCCTCAACTGCGATCCTGTGGGGATAGCCACTCTCAGGGCCACATCCAGCCTTGCTGAGATGGCACCAGTTCATTGGCAGTGGAACAACGTGATTATCTCATTACCTGCCCATTTTTACCCCATTTCCATTCACTTAATAAAGATGGACCAGAAAATGAAATAGTTTGGGACCAAAAGTCATACATATACATCAGTCATATTTATACATCATATAGAGAGACTCAATAACACCCCATAAGCAACCTTCCAAATATTTTTAGAGGTCTCCTCCTAGAAATTGCTAAGCATGGCCTGTGCTAATTTTCCTTCTTGCTCAAAGCTTCAGATGTTTATTTAAGTTGCAGCCACTTTAGTAAGCACAGTAGATTTCAAAACAGTGCGCTCTTAACAGCTCTTTTCCTGATGCCCAGTATGCTTTTAGGAATTACCAATATGTAAATGTTCTCCATACAGAAATCAGTTCCTATGGAGAGAAATACAGGTAATCATTTATGTTCCTTTATTTTATATCTGTGTTGCTTTGCTAGTAACTACAGTAATAAAATAGAAGAAAACACAATATTTATATGCTTTATGCAAGTCATTACTTTAAACTATGTTGACATCTAACTAGTATGTCCTAGTTCCCAGCCTTGTAAGATCACCACATTTTATTTTTTGGGTGAAGTTTATTTTCAGAATTGCAAGAGTGGGAGGACATGTAGTTAGAATTCTGTGTTAGCTCTATTTCTATTAATTCCATACATATTTCAGAAAACTGTGTATGAATGTTAGGTCTATTAAGATAGAAATGTGTAAATAAGGATTAATAACTTGTTAAAAGCCATGCATATAAAGAAAGAGGAAAGGGGAAAAATACTAATCACAAGCAAACTTTTCACCTTTCCCCAAACTCTATGTCTAAGAAAGGGACATTATGCCAGATTAATGGGTCATTGAATGTGAGAATTCAATGACCTTCTTCTGAGAGTAATGCTCAGAGCATCAGAAACTCAATATAAGCATAGATACTCCCCCTCTATCAGTTTTCACATTGATTAAATTTCATGCACTGTTTCCACTGCACAGAGATCACCATAGAGAGGCACTTAGATTCTGTTAGGTAGTACCTGTATTGCTGGATTATCACCTTATCAGAGAAAGTTCTGTCTGCTCCTGCAGTGAGCATTTGGAAGCTAGAACACATGATCAATAACGGAGATGATTATTACAGTGTATAACTAAGGTGAGTTGTTATTGCTGTTTTGTTTTTATATAAGTTGTAAGATGTTAATATCCAACATGCAGAACCTTTCTTCACTCCTGGAAAGGAAAATGGAGATTTGCTCTCTTTCTACCTAACGATAGTAGACTCCATTGTCCCCTAGAAATTTAAATGCACATCTAGCTCGAGTGTCTTGTCAGGAAAAGGCAGGCAGAGGTGAAAGGCCTAAATAAACCGTAAAAAGCCAGCCAGTTTTGTGGTGCATTGCAACTGCCTCAGTTTATTTGCCTTAAACTAATTTCTCAGTTTGTAATACAGTCATGTATTAATAATTACATGTCAGGTAATTTGCAACTTTTTGAAGATAAAAAATAGCATAGTAATATCATCATGTCATAGACAACTTTCCATTTTCATAAGCGCTTCCCTATGTATAATCTCATTTACTTCTCAGATATCATATCATGTAGACTGGGAAAATATATTCCTCATTTTTCAAAGGAAACTAATGTTCACAAAATTGATTGACGCAGATAAGAAAACACAATAACAGTCTGGTAACTAGGCCTACTGGATCTTACCTGGTTTAGTGCTCTAATCAACAGATGAATTCCCACCAATTCCAAAATAAAATTACGGCTAAGTTTTCAGAGAGCAGAGTCTAAGACAGAAATTCTTTTGCAAATGATTTACTGGGGGCACATTCTCAGGAGAAACTTCTAGGGCTCTGAGTAAGCAGGACAGAGCGGGAGAAGAAGCCAGACAGAGATAGGAGTTTAGGAGAAGTCTGGCTTCAGTCTGATCCCACAGGCAGCTCTGGAATGTGAATTGCAACAGAGGTTTTTCCATCCGAAAGTGAGAGAACTATTGTTGCTTCTTCCTCCTCACCAGTCAGTCATTAGCTAGGGGCCTTCCTGAGGGTGTTATGGGGAGAGATGCAACCTTTTGAGATGACTTCCAAATGAGCAAGGACCATACTCTGAAGGAGGGTGCACAGGAGAGCTGCAGCCAGGGATGGGGGAATCAGACTGCTGAAGGTACCTTGCGGAGTCTGCTACTGATAACTAATTAATTATCATTCTTTTAGAAGATAGCTTTCTTCTTCATTTTACTGTACATCCTATAAAACATGTATAAGGTAGAGAGAACGACATAATGAACTGCAATCTTCACATCCTCATCATCAATAATAACATATGGCCAATCTTGTCTTCATCTGCTGAGAGCTCGGTTTTGCAATACAGTGCGTGTTACTCTCTGTATTCAGGAATACTAACACACACAGTGTACTTTAAACAAATTATTTTGATTGAAATAGTCTTGTAAGGAACAATTTAGTTTACTGGAGAGGGACTAGGATTTATGATACATGCATTGCAGTCTTGGTTCTGCAAAGTTAGGGGACTGGACAGATGTTCCCTATGATCCTTTGTAGCTTAAATGCTTGGTAATTTTCTGACCAAAGGTAGCATAGAATAAATACATTATATCCTCAAATGCATTCAGCAGTTTTGTAGCAGTCCTTTAGTGCCTGGTGAACACAAGACAGATTCCCAAGTGCAACTGTACAAGAGTAGCCTTCTTCAGACCATGTAGGACAGATGGTAGGCCAGTTGGATCCCTAGGGTATAAGGTCTTGGTGGATTCCCGTTGCTCATAGAATGAAGTCCATACTCTTAGTATGCAAGGGTCTACACAGTCCCACCCCAGCATACCTTTCTTACTTCACCTTCCTCGAGTCTCTCACATCCATGCTGTGTTCTTGGTACCCTGAACTACTGCTCTTAAGTCACCATACCTTTCAATGCAACTCTGAGCCTTTCAGATTTCTGTTTTTCTGCCTAGACTCTGTCTCTAAATTTATATATGGAAAAATTAGTCCTAGGATATGTCACAATGCTAACATTATCCACCCTCAGAAATATTTTCAACTTCCATAATTTCCTCTTTCCATACTTTGTCCTTCATCTCTCTTCTTTCCACTCTGCCTTACCCTCTTTCTTCCTAGGAAAAGAGTAATCTACATTTCTAGAAATATCCAGGACAGTGCGTTGGTGCTTAATCTGCATTTGCACTGACTGGGGATCTAGATAATGGTGCCCAATAAATTATTATTAAGTGGACAAATGAATGTAACTCCCTCCTTTAATTCCCATGACATTTTTCCTGTGGGTAATACTACAATTTTTTTGTGTGATGATTTTCTTCCGTGCCCACCTTGTCTATTCTGGTGGTTTATGTTCAACTGGACTGGGCTAAGGGAGGTCCAGATAGCTGGTACAACATTATTTCTGGATGTGTCTGTGGATATATTCACAGAAGAGATTAGCATTTAAATCAGTAGACTGTGTAATGGAGACCACCCTTACCGGTGTGGGTGGGTATCATTCAGTCCGTTGAATAGAACAAAAAGGCAAAGGAAAGGTAAATTCTCTCTCATCTTGAGTTTGGGCATTCATCTTTTCCTTCACTGAAACATTGGAGCCTGGTTCTCAGGCCTTCAAACTCAGATTAAGTTATAACACCAGCTTTCGTCACTCTTCAGTCTACAGATGGCACATCGTGGCATATCTCAACCTCTTTAATTGTGTGAGCCAATTTCCATAATCATACACACACACACACACACCAAGGTAAATAGCAGAACATAATGAATTCCTAATATCATATTTGTTCTATTTCTCTGGAGAACCCTAACTAAAACACATTGCCTTAATTTGGGTTTTTCCAGAAGAATAATCCTGAGGTAAGTCTAGAACAAGTAGCTTATTTGTGGCATGATATCAGGCAAATGAGTAGAGAAGGGGAGAAACACTGTGGGCAACTGGAGCTTAAAACCTCAGAGGGAACTTTAGAATCTGTAGGACGTGGACTTCAGTGTCATCCCACCTGCAGGAAATTGGTAGAGGGATGATTCTAGAAGGCATTAGTTTCTAGAGCTTCAGCCTGATGCATATGGGCAGAGCAGAATGTGATGGCCAGAAAAAGCCAAGAGAATATGCATGCGGCACCAAGGATATCTATTATGGATTTTAATAAAGATCTATTCTTCTTTTACCCTATGCCTTCAGGCTAATGATAATGTGGAGCACTAATTAAATGCTAAAAAATGAATGAATAAATAGATAAATGAGTGGCATAATGAATGGCTTCACTAAGTTAGAAATATTCTAAATCTAATCAGGCCTCTGTATCTTCTGGGGATACCTCAGACCAGTAACCCTGTCCTGAAATGTAATACACTCTCCCAGATGGACATATTATAGGACCCTCAACCGAATCCTTTCAAACACATGCGTACCACTGGAATGCCACCCTTGCCGTATGTGGTGATCCCGTTCTCCAATCATGGCTTGTTAGCTGAAACCATCAAACATAATATGAAAGACCTTTATATCAGTAACCTCATTTCAAACTTGCCCAAGCCCATTTTTTATTACATTGCCAACATGCGGTTACTTCAAGTGGAATGTAATCCATATGGCTCATTTACATTTACCTCTGCTCATATTGCTTTACAAAAACACACTAATGTCCTCAGGAACATTTTCAAAGATATTTATATTTGAATATATATATCTTTGCCTGGAAGAAAACATGACCTAGCAAAATGAAATTGATTTTTGTGAGTTTTGATATCAGGAGGTATAAGATTGAGTTGGGTATGCACTTAACACAGCCCAGATTCTGCCATCCATGTTGTATGAAGTATGGCGTTTTTGGTCACAATATTCATATTTGGAAAATAAATGGAATTATAGTAATTCAGTGTTAAAAATTTTTGACAAAAAAGATACATTACAGCAAATTTTCCATAGATATGTGAATGAATTCTCTGAGATATTAGATATGAAATAATGTATTAGCATATGCTGATGATGTTTTAAAAAACTGTATATGGACATTCAAAAAGCAAGTAGCAAAATATTAGTATCATTAGTATAAGTTTATAATAGAACCTACAGTTTTATTCATATATATGGAGAGAGAAAGAGAAAGAAAGAGGAACTTGTATTTCATTTCATTTGTGAATATAATATTATTGCTGTAGCCTAAGATATATTGATATCATGTATCATAAAGTTCATGTGCTTAGTATCATCATAGGTTAATTCTTTTATTTCCCTAAAATCTGTAAGAATTTAAGATTTTATGTTAAAGTTTTCTCCCAACACTTTTTTTTAATCCTCACCCAAGGACTCAAGGACATTTTTTCACTGATTCTCAGACAAAGGGGAAGGTGGAGAGAGAGACAGAGAGACAGAGATAGAGACAGATGAGAGAGAAACATCGACTGGCTGCCTTCTCATGTGTGTTCTGACTGGGATTGAACCTACAAAATGAGTATGTGACCTGACAGGGAACTGAACCTGTGACCTTTCGTTCTACAGGATGATACTCCAACCAGCTGAACCTCAGTGGCCAGGGATCTCCCAACACTTTCTTATTAAAATTTTCAAAAATAAAAAATAGTTAAATTTACATTGAACACCCATCACCTATATCCTACATTAACATTTTGCTATACTAAATTTATTATATGAATATCTATCTCTCTGTCTTTCCCATCAATTATCTTAAGTTTTCTTATTGATTTGGACATAAATGCAAATCTCAATGCTTTTTAAATATTACAGCATAATCGATTCCAGGATAGATTACCTTGAATAAAACTGTTTTAAAGGATAAATGATAATTTTATTACTATTTATCAATTCTACCAAGTTTTAGAACAATTCAGGGTCTGTTTCACATCTAATGCACTTTATATTTGAAAGTAAAAATCAAAATATGTTTATATACATATGGTAGAATGGATTAGGATCAAAGAATTGGATTAATCCACTGTGTCCTGATAACTGATCTAACAGCTTTGGCACCAGGAATTGATTCTGCTTCTAGCAGGCTTATCTAGTGAGTTTTTGGCACAACTAAATGTATTCACACCCAAAATTGCCAGAGCACATTGATATGAATATATTCAGCAAAGTGTTAAAATGGTGCATTTGGTTCATGGGCAAGGAATTTATTTATAAATACTCTCTTTTGAACTAGGTGTGTCTCTATAAAAATGTTTTTATTTTGTGGAATGTGGGTAGATATTTATAGAAAAAAAAATAATTCTAGCACCAAATGAACTTTTAGTACAATGATTTTAATTGAAAACAGTAACTGTAAACTTTACCATATATATTCAAGAAAATTTTGTTTGCCATCACAAAATTATCATAGTGTAATTTTATCCTGCTTTTAATGATCTCACTCTGTAACTCATGGGTTAAATGCCCCAAAATTTTTGCTTTGTTTTACATTTGAGTTTATGTAAATTGCGCAAGTCTGCAAAATTCAGAAGAGGATCTCTGCAATACATATTTTCTTAAAAGATTTCCAGTATTTCCTGCATCTGTTGGGTGGAAATGGTACCCAACACAGCTTTTACAACTATTTCAATAAAAAAAACAAAGGTGGCTAGAATCAAAGTTTAAAACAATGGGGAAAATTGTTGGTTATTTTTAAAAAAGTAAGCCTATTTCCTGAAAAGGTCAAACTATTAGTTATTTCTTGTCCATAAGCTGAAAGTAACTTCAAGGAAGTGAGGTTAATTTATTATTGCGTGTGCCTTCACATGTGAAATTCTTCGTTTCTAGCAGTTTCAATGTCTGAATATTATTAGTTTTTGTTAGTCTATAAACCATGGTTAATTAAAGGAAAATTCCATTTTGTTATACTAAATTATGTTGTAACTCCACTGTAATTCCAAAGCAGTATTTAAAATACCACTTGAAATTAGGAATTATTCTCCATAAATTCATATGTATTTTTCAAATCCTTAAAAAAGCATAACAGTTATAGAAAGGGTCTGATTTCCTTTTGATATTTGATCACTGATAGCTTTCAAGCTCCAACTTCCTGTTCTTTCTCTGTACCATTTGTAGGAGCTAAGAAAGCTCACACACTCCCTGCTGGGCACTAGCTAGGAGTTTAAACCTTGTAACCCTCCAGCCTGGCTCTGAAACGTTTCTCCACTTCCAACTCCTAGCCACCATATGGACTTAACCTCTATTCTGTCTCATTTAATACCTGCCCTGTCCTTCCCAGAAATTCCTCCATGGATTGTCCCTCTGAAGGGACACAGTACACTGTCATCTGACTACCCATGGGAGTGCCTTTAGAATCCTGCCATGGCACAAATCTGCAGACAAGATCTTAACCACATCTGCCTTTCTCCAGGAATACAGGTATGATATCATATTGATGAGCTCAGCCTCATAGCTATATTTCCGCTCTCTCCCTGCAATGACCTCAGTCCTGCAGGTGTATGGACTTGTGATGACATCAGCTCTGAGCCTGGATTCATCCCTATGATGACTTCAATCCAAAAGTTGCAACAGTTGGACTCATTCTGGGTAGAACCTTAAGTCTCATGTAAAACCTGTATATAGTTTAGGTTTTATGTATAAAGCCCAAATGTATTTTCCACTGCCTATAGCCCCATCTACTGACCCATCACTTCTTTCCTAATTAAGCTCACTACTACCGTGAGCTACCTTTCCTACTCCTTCTTCCTTTTTGCCTTCTGCTCCCAAGACCTCTGCTTTTCTAGCCCCACCACCAATACAAATCATCCACTGTAAAGGCATTACGGCATTGTCGTGTAAGCCTCACTGAACCAGCAGTCTGTATCTTAGAGCATACTCATGGTTGGGCATGTCATAGGACTCTCTCAGTCACCTGGCCATACCGCAGCCTCCTTAGCTGATCTCGAAGAAACTTGACAAGAGCACAGCACACCGGCTGTCAATTCGTTTAGCCAGCCACACTTTGAACCTAAACCTAAATTGCTCTCCTGGGCTTCCTTTTAAATACTAACTCCAAGTATTCAGGATGTCCTCGTGTAATATCCCGATGAAAATACTTGCACCTTATTCATTCTTTGCTGCCCATGCAAAATGCTAAGTCTGAGATTTTAGCCCCAAGGGGTTAATTGGCTTTATTGACTGAAATATCCCTCATTTTTATATTTATTTGTATCTTTACCTCAGACTTCCTCTCTATTTGACTTCTGTGCCCTGCATATTTTTGGCTAAATATAACCTTACTATTGTGCTGAACTTACTCATATCAATATTTTCGGTCATAATTGAGAGTGAACACACTTAATTGTGCCAACAGTCCGCTAGACATGCTTGTAAGCAACAGAATCAGTTCCTGGTGCTGAAGCAGTTAAATCAATGGTCAAAATATACTGGCTTAATCCAATCCTTTGATTATATCGCATTATTCTACATCTATATAAACATTTTATTTTGTCATGCTTTGTTGGTTCCTTTGTTTTCAGATCCTGGCCTCTGCTAATCTTGTCCTTTTCTGCTTCTGACACAGCATCTGAAAACACCGGTTGTCATATCCCTTCCTTCAGTTGTTTTCACCTCCTGCTCATCTCCTGTGCTGTCTGTCTGCTTCCCTTGGCTTTTAGCTTCACCCTTCCATTCAGACTTCTGTGCATAATTGCTCCCCTGGCATGCATTTCCTGCATCATGTTGCGCTCTGCTGCTCCTCATGCCCATCACTTACACAGGGCATTCATGACTTAGTAGATCACTCCCTCAGTGATTTTCTTTTCCAAAACCTCCTCTTCTCTCAACAACCACTGAAATTTGTTACCTCCCTTTTGCCTCTCTGTAAGATTTTGGCTATGTCAAGAGTTAGAAGCGATGGCCATTTCTGGTGGTATCACAGTGTGCAGGGGCAACTGTTACATATGCCTGCCCAGAATTCATTCACTCTTCTTAATAAAAGCACTTTTCTGTAAAATAAACACCTCCTCCAATACTTAATGCATGCAGTTTGGGAGAAGTTGATTACAACTATATATCTTAGAGGATTTATGAAAAGTTCTTTGGGGCTAATGATATTTAAAGAAAGGACTTTTGTGGAAGTGTAATAACATTTTTTCCTATAGGACTTGCTGTAAGATTAGATATAAGCCTGGTGATTCCTTGCAGTTACTCCTTAGAAGGGAGTGATTCCTTTGTCTCTTCATATGGTGAGAAGGGAGGTCTGGATTGGATCCATAGGCTTGTAAATCATTATCATGTGTGCTCCAGGCGAAGCCAAGGACATAGGTGAGCTCCCTGAGGGACTATCTGTCAAGTGAGAAAATGTACCACAGAAAAGCCCAATATTTCATGGTTAGGTGAAGGAGAAAAAATCCGTAGAGTAAAAAGAGAATGAGTAAAATAAATAGGAAGAAATTTGGGAGCTATAACTGAAATAGACAGAGAAAATGTTTTGAGAAAGAAGATATGGTCAACAGAGTTAAAAGGTGCTGAGGGATCAATTAAATTGGAACTGGAAATTGAGTGGTCTTCAGTGATTTGGGAAAAGACATTGAAATAAATAGAGGAGAGAATGGGAAATGAGGAAATGAGACAGAAAGTACATCCATTTTATAAAGCTGGACTCTGAAGGGAAGCGAAGGTAAGGGAGCAGCTGGAGACCAACAAAGGATCAAAAAGAGGTATTTTGGAAGGTGAAAGAGATTAAAAATGCTAATATATTGATAGAAGAGATGGGAAATGAGAGAGAAAAAGAGAGAGGAGGAGGTGGAGAAGAAGAAAAGAGAATGAGGAAGAGGAAAGAATTTGTCATACACAGAAATATAGCAGCAAGATGTCAGGAAAAAATTCAGGTTATGTCCAAGGCCTTGGTTTTAGTCATTTGTATCACCAACTTTTACCTTATCATGTATCTACTGGTACTGCAATTATGCTTTTTTCTTACTAAAGTATTTTGGGTGACTCTCTTCCACTTGAAATGGAAGGACTTTTGAATAACACTACTGAAAACTCTTAGTTAAGAAATATGCCCGGCTGGTGTGGCTCAGTGGATTGAGCGCGGGCTGGGAACCAGAGGGTCCCGGTTCGATTCCCAGTGGGGCCACATGCCTGAGTTGCAGGCCAGGTCCCCAGTGAGGGCCATGTGAGAGGCAACCATACATTGCTCTTTCTTCCCTCCCTTCTCCTCTCTCTGAAAATAAATAAATAAAATCTTAAAAAAAAGAAAGAAATATGAAAAGATAAGTCAACTGCATCTTTCAGATTTTGTGAGATTATTTTGTAACAAATTAACAAATTTTATACTGGTTTATAAGAACAAAGGTTCATTTCTCTATTCTGTTGTATCTGAGGCGGGCATCACTGTGGGACTTATTCATTATGTGATCCAGACCAAACGAACTATTTTTATTTAAGACATACATACCTTTCTTATGTCAGAGAGGAGGAACAATTGCAGAACTAGGAAATGACTCTAAGCTTCTGCTGGGCAAGGCACACAGCGCTTCCCCTTCTAGCCTGTCATCCATAGCAAGTCACACGGCCAAATCTTTGTTAAAATGATGCAAAGCTTGTTCTTCTCACAAGAAAGTTCTGTAAGTCATGTGGTGATGGACATGATGTGTGACACATAAGAAAGATGTGAATAATTGATGGTAATATGTTCTATCAAAATTAGTTTTTTCCTAAAGTATTCCATGTTCTAAAGTTACATCTTGCCCTCATTGAGCAAATTCATCCCATTAAAATTTCACTCCTTCTCTTGTCTGGTCTCAGGTACATATTTTAGGAAAAGAAGAATGGACCTCTATTAAAGACTTCCTAGAATTATTTTCATTGTTAAAACAAGACTTGGTTTAAAAAAGAAGAATTTGGAATTGTTTGAATAATAGGAGAAGAAATAAGAGAAATATCTCAGGCAGTGTGAAGAAAATACATTTTGAGTTATATCTGCTTATTTCATCCTCATGATAACTAATCAGTATTTTTGCTACTTTACTTCAGCTCCATGAGATGAGGTACAAGAGCAGGGAAGCATGGTGTGCTAGTGATCCATCCCTTGCTTGGAAGCTAGACAACCGGTGTTGAAATCCTGGCTCTGTTTCCTAGCTGTGTGATGCTGGATAAGTTACTCTTTCTTTTTCTGAATTTCAACCAAATAATACCTTTATACAGGATTACAAAGATTAAGCAATTCTAGAAAAGGCAAAGAATTTAGGACAGTATTGAGCATGGATATAAACCTTAGTTATTATTAATCAAGAGTTGTAGACTTTCTTGCTTATAACCACATTCCCAGTGCTTAACACAATCCCCTTATACAGCAGGCTGTGAAAATGTGTATGTATTGACTGATGAAAAGTTATATGAAGGGATGTATAAGTATTTATTTGTGTATATTTTATACATGTGAATATGCATCAGCATTACATGTATAAGTATGTTTGTGTGTATATACATATAACTTTCGTCTTTATACAGGAACACATTAAGGCAAATATATTTGAAGTGTAGAGGTGGTGACAGTTTTATATTTTTCAAGCTACACAATCATAAATTTTACAAAATGTCAGAATTTGAAAGGAAGTTATCAGTGAAAAGCCATGGAGATGTTTCTGTGTAAGAGGGGACAAGAGGAAAGAGGAATGGCATTTATTCTTCTGCCTTGTCACTTGGGCTTTATGTCAGCTGCTTTAAAGGTGGCACTGAAGCATGTGATTGATTTCATCAGAGCCTTAAAAATGAAACAGAAAAGTAATTCTTGCATATTAAAGCAAAGGCACAGCAGGTTCGGCAGGCTGAAAGAGAATGAGGAACAGGAGTAATCACACTGTGTTGTAGGTACCAGGGTCTTGTTACTGTCCTGAAGTGGACGACCGAGATGACCAGAGGGCAGCAGGCATTTGCTTTGTGTCCTGATGGTTCTCCGTATTCAGGATCTAGTGTTAGAGAGTGTCAGTCATGATAGCAAGCTGGAAACTTTTGTCAAACTGAGTCAAGAAATGCTAAAGCCAGAAGAAAACTCAGGTCATCAGACTCCAGGTCCAATGTTCTTCCCTGCTCTGTGACGGCTCACTTTGGCTAGGTCTGTTCCGCGGAGCCTGTTAGAAAAGGGAAGGAAAACACACCCAAATGTGGCATGTTACATTTAATAATTTGAATGCATATAAATTATACGTTTGAATTTAGAGAATTTGTTTTTCATATTTTAGACAGGACAATTCAAAATGGAAATTCAGTGCCTTTGCAAACCAACATTACTAATTGTAATAGTGATTAACGGTGTGTTCAATAGGCATTCAGTAACCAGTTTACAATTGCTGAACACCTGGGAAAAAGTTTTTTTTCTTTGTGAAAGATTATTTTAGTCTAATTTTTGAACAATAAAATGTCTCAATTTAAAGTACACAGTTCGGTGAGCTGGGTATAGCAACAGACAAACATTACATCTGTTAACCATGATGACAGGATGTGGCCTTTTTTTTTTTAAGATTTTATTTATTTACTTTTAGAGAGAGGGGAAGGGAGGGAGAAAGAGAGGGAAAGAAAGAGCAATGTATGGTTGCCTCTCACATGGCCCTCACTGGGGACCTAGCCTGCAACCCAGGCATGTGCCCTGACTGGAAATCGAACCAGGACCCTTTGGTTCCCAGCCCGCACTCAATCCACTGAGCTACACCAGCCAGAGCCCCCCCCCTTTTTTTTTAACCCAAGAAAGTTTCCCCGTGTCTCTTTCTGCTTAGTTTCTTTTCCGAACCTCAAAGTCAGTCACTATTTTCTTGTGTTAATTTGGCTTGTCCTTGAACTTCATGAATTTAAATGATGCAGTATGAGCACTGCCATTCCTGGATTCGTTCACCAACGTGTTACTGAGATTTTGCAAGCTGTGTGTATCAGCGCTCCACTTCCTTTAATTTCTGAGTGAGATTCTATTGTGTGAATGTATTACATTTGTTACTTCATTCCCGTTGCTGGACATTTAACTGTTTTGAGTTTATTAGTTATTATGACTGAAGTTTTCATGAATGAACATTCTTGTATTTTTTTCTGAATGTACTTTTCAGTTTTCTTAAGAGTGGAATTGATGGGTCAAAGGGTAGGTATGTTTTTAATTCTGTAATAAAGTGCCAATTTTTTTCAGAGTGCTGGTACCAGTTTACACTCATAAGAATAATGTATGCAAATTCTGGTGGTTCTGTATCCTCTCTATATTAGAATTAAAATCTTTTAAATTTTAGCCATTATAATGGGTGTGAAGTAGTATTTCATTATACTTTCAGTTAGTAGTTCTCTGGTTCCTAATGATGTTAAGCATCTTTACAAATACTTGTATTCAAATCTTTTTGCTTTTATGTATAAGTCTATCATCCATTTCAAATGAACTCACACATGATGTGAAGTACAGGTCAAGGGTTTTTGTTTAGTTGGTAGATTTTGTTTTTGAATGTGTGGATATCCAGCACTATTGGTTGAAAAGTCTGTCCTTTGCTCATTGAATTATGGTGGCATATATGTCAAAAAATGTAATTGGTCATGCACATGTGCATTTTTTAAATACTATTCTGTTCCATTGATTTGTCTATTTGCACACATATACTACATCATATTCATTACAGTGGCTTTATAGTAAGTTTTAAAATCAGATATAAAAATATAGTTCTTTTTTTTAAATTTTTTAAATTACTTTATTGTTGTTCAATTACAACAATATTGTTGTTCAGTTGTCTGCATTTTCTCCCCTCCCCTCCCCCTACCCCATCCAAACCCACCTCCCTCCCTTGCTTCCACCCTCCCCTTTGGTTTTGTCTATGTGTCCTTTATAGTAGTTCCTGAAAACCCTTCTCCCCACAGTCCCCCCACCCATCCCCTCTGGCTATAGTTAGATTGTTCTTAATTTCTATGTCTCTGGTTATATTTTGCTTGCTTTTTTCTTTTGTTGATTATGTTCCAATTAAAGGTGAGATCATATGGTATTTGTCCCTTACCACCTGGCTTATTTTGCTTAGCATAATGCTCTCCAGTTCCATCCATGCTGTTGCAAAGGGTATAAGCTCCTTCTTTCTCTCTGCTGTGTAGAATTCCATTGTGTAAATGTACCATAGTTTCTTGATCCACTCATTTGCAGATGGGCACTTAGGTTGCTTCCAGCACTTGGCTATTATAAATTGTGCTGCTATGAACATTGTGGTGCATAGGTTCTTTTGGACTGATGTTTCAGGGCTCTTAGGGTATAATCCCAGCAGTGGAATTGCTGGGTCAAAAGGCCGTTCCATTTTTAGTTTTCTGAGGAAATTCCGTACTGTTTACCACAGTTGCTTCACCAGTCTGCATTCCCACCCACAGTGCACTAGGGTTCCCTTTTCTCTGCATGCCCTCTAACACTCATCTGTTGCTTTGTTTATGCTGGCCATTCTGACAGGTGTGAGGTGGTATCTCATTGTGGTTTTAATTTGGTGGCTAGTGATGCTGAACATCTTTGCATATGTCTCTGGACCCTCTGTATGTCCTCCTTGGAGAAGTGTCTGTTCAAGTCTTCTGCCCAGTTTTTAATTGGGTTTTTTGGTCTTCCTGGCATGGAGTTGTATAAGTTATTTATATTTTGGAGCTCAAACCCTTGTCTGAGGTATCATTGGCAAATATGTTTTCCCATACAATTGGTTCTCTTTTTATTTTAATACTGTTTTCTTTAGCCATGCAGAAGCTTTTTATTTTGATGAGGTCCCATTTGTTTATTCTTTCCTTTATGTCCCTTGCTCTAGGGGGCATATCAATGAAGATGTTGCTGTGTGGAATGTCTGAGATTTTCCTGCCGATGTTTTCCTCTAGGACTTTTATGGTGTCATGACTTATATTTTAGTCTTTTATCTACCTTGAGTTTATAAAAAATATAGTTCTTCTAAATTTATTATACTTTTCAATTCTTTTACTATTTTAGATCCTTTGCTTTTTCACACTATTTAACAGCTGAGTTTGTCAATTTCTACTGAAAAATCTTGTTGGGATTTTTCAAAGGGATGTCATTGAATTTTAAGTAAATTTGTATTAAATTAAAATCTTAATTATGAGTCTTTCAATTCCTGAACATGGTATATGTCTTCACTTATTTAGGTGTTTAATATATCTGTAGGTTGGAGATTTTTCATATGAAGATCTCGAGCATTGTTATTAAATATATTGCTGAACATATTATGTTTTTTAATGTTACTATAAATGGCAGTGTTTTTAACTCCATTCCCACCCATTTGTTGCTGGTATAAATAAATTAAACTTACCTTGTATATTGGCTTTCTAGTCTTTATCTGAAATCCCTTTTTATGTTTTAGTAGATTCTATATGATTTTATAATGTAAACAGTAGTGGAACCACCACTGCAGTCAAGGACGACATTTACTACGTGTTAATCCTGAGTATGCCGTCAGCACGAACATCTCCCTGCTGCCACCCCCTCCTTTTCGATAGTAAGCCCTGCCCTGCAGACGTCCCTAATCTCTGCCAGCCACTAACCTCTTTTCTCTGTCTTTAATATTATAATTTGGAAAATGTTTTATAAATGAACTCATTAAGTCTGTGACCTTTTGGCATATTTTTGAGTCATATTTTGAGATCTATTCAAGTTGTTGTAAATACAGATAGTTTTGTTATTTGCTATTGTTGAGTACCGTAGTCCTTCATTGACTGCAGTTTCACTTTCCATAGTTTTAGTTACCGGTGCTCTACCTTGATCTGAAAATACTAACTGCAAAATTCCAGAAATAATAAGTTTTAAGTGGTACTCCAGTCTGAGTAGCTTGGAGAAATCTGGTGCCACCCTGCCTGCAGGTGAATTATCCCTTTGTCCCGTGTCCCACACTGTATGCACCCCCCACCCTTAGTCCCTTAGTATCCATTTGGTTATCAAATTGGTATCAGGGAGTCTCCACATTCACATACAGTTTACAAATAGTACATTGTTACAGTTGTTCTATTTTATTACTAAAGTTGTGAATTTTTTACTGTGCCTAATTTATTAATTACACGTTATCATAGTTATGCATGTATAGGAAAAACAGTGTGTGTACTGGGTTTTGTAGTGTTGAGGTTTCAGGCAACCACTGGGGTCTTGAAACACGTCCCCCATCGATAAGGGGCCATCTCTAGTGTTCCATGGCGTAGAGACAACATTTTGTCTAACTCTTTACCTACTGAGAGGCATTTTGATTGTTTCCCTTTTTTTCCCTAGTAGTAAATAAGGCTGTTGTGAACATTTATGTATGGGTTTTGTTTCAATATAAATTTTTCTTTTTCTGGGAAAATTGCCCAGCAGGGTGATTCTTGAGTCATGTGATGAGCGTATGTTTAGTTTTTCACAGAAACTGCCAAAGTTTTTCCGAATGGCTCTACCATTTTATATTCCAGTTTTATTGCATCTTGGCCAGCATTTTGCATAGTCACTATTTTGCTATTTTAGTTGTTTAATATGTGTTTTATGATATCCCATCATGGTCTTAATTTTCATTTCCCTAGTGGTGAATGATGTTTAATATCTTTTCATGATTTTTGTTTCTTTGTTCATTTCCTTCCATATATTCCCTTTGATGAAATGTCTCTTCATATGCTTTGCCCATCCTCCAATCACATTGTTTCCTTCTTACAGGTGAATTTTTAGGTTCTTTATAGATTCTAGATACAAATCCTTTATCATATGTATCATGCAGATTTTTTCAATCTTTTAATCTTAACAGGGTGTTATGCAACATAAAAGTCTCTAGTGTTAATGAAGTCCAGTTTGTCAGATTTTGTTTCTTTTATGGATCGTGCTTTTAATCATCTCTAAAAAACTTCCCCAAACCCTAGTTCTTAAAAACTTTCTCTTTTATTCTAAAAGTTTTCTGTTTACATTAATATGATCCATTTTGAGTTACGATGTGAGGTTTAGATGGTTCAGACTGAGTTAAATTTGTATGAGATGGAGGGGAGGCTCTGTTTGTTTGTGTTTGCCTTGGGTACATGAGACAAAAACTATTCTTCCTCCACTGAGTTGCTTTTGCACTTTTGGGTATTTTTATTTCTGGGTTCTCTGTTCTCTTCCATTAACGTATGTGTTTAACCATGTGCCAACCCCACAGATTTGGTCAATGTAGCTGTAATCCAGTGTGAACCACAGCCACTTCATTTCACTGTTTCAATGTCAAAATAAAAGGAAACTTATATTGAAAAAGGTCTTAAAACTGGTAGAAATATTCTTCCCACTTTATTATTCTTTTCTTTAAAACATCTATTCTAGCTTCTTTGCCTTTCTGTACGATTTCAGAATAATCTAATTTACATCTATAATATACCTTGCCAAAATCTTTAGACTGATTGCTTGGAACATACATCAACGTAAAGACATTCGACATTTTTACAATGTTGAATGTTCTAATCCATGAATATGGTATATATCTTCATGTTATTTAGATTTTGATTTTTTAAAAAGCAATATTTTTAGTTTTCAGCATGCAAGTCTTATACATGTTTTATTTCTTTTTACCTAGTTATATATTTTGTTGGTTTATATAGTATTATTTATTTAGAAAAACTTATGGTAAGTATTTAATTTTTGAATAAATGCAGATAGAATTATATTTTAAATTTGGTTTTCACTTGTTTGCTGGTCATTTATAAAGGTAAAATTGATTTTTTAATGTTAGTCTTGTATCCTGTGACCTTGATAAAGTTAGATATTTTTGTAGAGTCCCTAGGATTTTCTATAAGGACAGTCATGCAATCTGCAAATAGGGACAATTAATTTCTTCTTTTATGACCTTTGTGCATTTTATTATCTATTATTTTTGCTTTCTTGTATAGGCAGGAGTTTCTAGTACTATGCTGAATAATAGTAGGTATCTTCACCTTTTTCCAGAACTCAGGGGAAAAGCATTTAACCATCACTATTACGTATGATGTTAGATGTAGGTATTTTGTTGTTGAGAAGTTTCTCTCTGTCTAATTTGCTGAGAATTTCTATCATGAATAGCTGTTGAATTTTCTCAAACGTTTTTTGTGTCAGTTGATATTATCATGTATTTTTCTTCTTTAGCCTGTAGAAAAACAATTAAATTGATTGTTTTTTAAACATTGAACCAGCTTTGTATCTCTTCAATAAACCCCTCTTGGTCATCACGTATAATTCTTTTTACATATTGTTTAATTTTATTTGCTATTATTTGGTTAAGGATTTTTTTACCTACACTCATTAGGGATATTGGCTTGTAGTTTCATTTTATTTATTTATTTATATATTGTCTTTGTTTCTTTTTGGTATTAGGGCAATACTAGCTTCATAACGTGAATTAGAAAGTATCACATTCTACATTTTCTGCAAAAGACTATGTGCATTGGTGTTAATTCGTTTTAACACCTTTTGTACCACATAGAAATCTTTAAGACTTATGCCAGGGACCGCACGTTTTGGGGCAACTGCAAGTTAATTATCTCGTGATGCGGTCCTTAACAGATGACACGCGAAACATGAGAAAACTCGTGAGCGGTATGAAAAGTATTAAAAACGTTTGGTAGACTTTTCTAGTGAAATTGTACAAGCTTTGACATTACTGATTGTAGAGATTTTTAAATTGTGAATTATATTTCTCTAATAATTTTAGAGTTACTTATACCTGGACTACCAAGCACCATGTGTTGTTGTTGTTGTTTTTAAGAAATCTGTGATTTAGGGAACTACATTTTTCTTCCCCCAAAAGATATGATAATGAAAAGGGAACGTTGTCTCTAGTATCACTTTGTTTCCCACTTCATATCTATCATTTTGTTATTCTTTTATGGCAATTATATCCAAACATTTTTCTTCATAAAGTGGAGATTTAGAAGCCCAATGCAGAAAACAGATTTTAAAAAAATGGTCTGGGTGGAAAGGGATCTGTCTTGTGTTTGAACTTGAGGCATCTTTTGAAATGAACAGGACTGTGTGAGACCCACTGACCAGTAGCCCTGGTCTAGGAAAACAGAGTACTGGGGAGTACTGGAGTGTGAAGTGTGAGTCAGCAGGCACACACTCAGGAATCATCTCTGCCACAAAATGTCTGTGTGACCCCAGTTACGTCTCTTCACGTCTCTAGGTCTCATTGCCCTTCTGTGCTATAGAATACGGCATTAAAATTACTCAGACACTCACACCTCAGGCACGTGAAATTATATTCAATATCTTGTTTACCTATGAATAGATGTATTTTTCTTGATAACATATCCATATTTTTTTTAAAAATTAAATTTCCAATAAGTTCTGTGACCTACGGACATTCAAGAAACTAGGACGCAGAAATATTCTCTGTTTCATTCTAGTTCTATAAATCTGTGGTCATTGCATTTTAAACATGATAAAACCATGAAATGTAATGGTTTTCATTTTCTAAAATGTTACGAGTTTAACTTGGCTTTTGTTCACATTCTTACTTGATTCTGATAATAGTCTGGTAAAATGGTAGTGCAGTTGTTTCTGTGTCTGCTCTGTCAGGAGGAAGGAGTGTAAGTGACTTGTCCAAGGATGAGAGACCTCTATAGAGAAGCTGACAAATGAACACACCCTTCTAGCGTCAGATCCAGAGCTGTATTTCCTGCCTCATGCCACTGCCACCAAGTTTGAGAGTCATTCATTCTGAGAGTAATTTTATGCTAAAGCGATCCATGGTGGTTCAATTTATTTAGTGTCATATAAAGTCAACTTAAATTTTAGACCTATCATCCCACCTAACAGGTTGAAGATAATCCATTAAATTCACTGCCAAGTTACAGTTGCAACCACTCTACCATCTAGACTGTGGGTAAAACTAGGTGCAGTAAAAATAATCTAAGCCTG